>WNNJ02002993.1:0-123127 GCA_012934845.2 Pomphorhynchus laevis
AATATAATAAATTGGATAATTAATTAGTATATTCATTAGATATTTAAATATAGGACTGCAAAATTGTACGAATGCATGTTAAAATCACTAAAGATAAAAAATATGGGACTTGAGTATATTTAATAGGAAATCAAGAACAGCGAACGAACGATATACCATACATAAAGTAATAATAGCATTTCCAGATAGGTAGTACTCAATTGTAGAGCCTCGGCATAATATGAATCATCAATGAATTTTACAGACGAACCAACAGTCAAACTTACATCCACATAGAAGGCAATTTGATCATCATTTCCATGTGCTCGATCAGAGATAAACTGATACACATTCAGATAAATTTGTCAGTTACGGTTGTTGACCCGATCAAAAAGCAAAAACCAGCGTGGTATGATGTTTAATTAAAAACATTATCGAGAATTACATTTGTGTCGAACATAACTTGTTTAATTTTGGTGAAAATAAAATTATAGACACTAGTATTTTTAATTTTGACTTTGATTTCCCTTATATTGATTGGGAGGGTCAAAGTTTGCTGTCATGCCTTCGACTTAAAAAGAAACTCGGTAGTTTCCTTCTCTTCAACTTGATGTTGGTCCAACATGTTTGTCATCCTACGTATATCGGATTTCGGTCTATTCTTGACTTAGTTTTTACAATAGTTATTGGTGATATTTCCAACATCTGATATCATCCACGTAGCATAAATTATGCTACGAGATGATATCTACGAGATATCATCTCGTAGCATAAATTCATGTGTGCCTCAAGGGTATATCTTGGGCCTTTTACTTTTCAACGATTTCATAAACACTCTTATGAGGTAATTACGTTGTGGATGTCTTGCTTATGAAGACCATGTTAATATTTACAGTAAGATTGAAATTTTAGAAGATTACCATCACCTGCAAGCCAATATTGATAAAATATTCTTTTGGAGTTATGATACTGGCATCACTTAAAAAAATTAAAGAGATAAAATACACAAAACACTTAAAGATCATTGCCAACTCTTATCGTGAAATCAATTCCGTCATACTTGGAAATATAACCAAGAGAAGACGACTGATAACAATATTAAATTACAAGACCCACCAAATTATCGGGATTGCGTTCATTTGGTTCAACCAATGTCAAAATCAAAGAAAACAACTAGAGTTGATCGGAAACTCACGTCCGCTAATACGAGACTTATATTAAGAAACAGATCGGTTACGATAACAAAGATTACAAGTTTGGACTCATGTCTCAATTTCAATCACAGATGATGATAACATCTCTAAACGGACTTTCCTTTGCGGCTTATGCTGTGCTGCGCATGTCGGAAAACTATTGACGAATAGTGATCAATACGATGAGGATATTCTAAAAGTTGGCGAAAACACCATACTACTACCCTAATAAGTGAGTAAGCCGCCTCCACTGCCAACTTTGACTTCCAATGCATCGAAAGACACCGCAGAAGAGTCAGTCACGTCTGCAGTATCGGTAGCAAGCACTACTGACCCGTAAATTACATTTGTAACTGAGCTGTATGTTGAACAACTATCAAGATGTTCAGGCAAGTGTCCTATAGACAAACAAACGACCAAGTTCACTGATCGTAGTGCTATAAGTGTAAGTTCCTCAGAATCTGTCGAGTTTCTGAACCGTGATATTATAAGGGAACATGCCTTCATACGATTTCTTAATAAGGAGGATTAATCTACAATATATCCATCTGCTACTAATCATAATTGGCCTAAATACATCTGAACAACTATCAGTGGAATATTCAGATTCTGCCTATCCCCAGCATTGCTTATATGACGAGCTCAGCGAGGATCTAATTACCATAGCATCCTCAAGAAAAGACGACAACGTTGATAACAAAAGTTTCTAAATCATTAGGTCAATAAATATTTTACCTATTCGTTTGAGAAAGGACAGTGACGGGATAAACCCTGATTGTGGATGTGGGTTAACAGCTATTAATGAAGATTTAATTAAATTCTTTCCGATTCAGGCGTGCTTCCTGATGCAGCACACCCAAACCTTTTCAAAATTTGCAAAACTACATTAACGCGCTCGGGCAGTCATCTTTGGTAACATATCTGAGTCTTGTTCTGTGAACATTTAACATCGTCTGAATGATGATTTTGCGAAGGTACGCTCTGTTCTTTCATCAGTCGTTAAAGATTTATCTAATGAAATTATCTCCAAGATTAAAATAGTTTTAATTCCTGTTTCGCGTGGTTAGAAAAAATGAGGATAGTAGCAGTCGTCCTAGACTACTAAAATCCATTTTGAAAGATGAACAATCAATTAAAATTATTCTCCATAATTCGTTTCGTTTGTTTGGTACTAACAAGTCAGAATACTAAAAGATCTTGATATTGAAGAGCGCAAACGCCTGCGTAAAGCGACGAAACTCTTGAATATACGCATAAATAACGGAGAGACAAATCGGACAATACGAAATTTTCAGGTTGTGCGGCAGAGGACTTGGATTCACTGAACCCTGCTAACAACGGGATCGGTCTGAATCACGCTGCCACAGTTTCTTCTTCGCTAGTGAAATCAATGTATCATAGTAATAATTGTTTGGATAACTTTATCGAGTACAAATCTCCCGTATGGTATGCACTTAAGGGTATAGAAATGCCTACTCTAAACATCACACAAAATTCCACAGATTTTCATTGTTTGCTTCTTTACTCGAATGCGCGTCGTATTCTTTCTAAAATTTACGAATTAAGAATTCAGGCCCAAGTACATAATCCTTTGTTGGTTGGAATAACAGAGTCGTGATTAAAACCTGATGTTACTGATGGTGAGATCGATTTATCTTATTACTTTTGTTATCAGGCTGACAGGTGCAATAGAAAGAGAGGTAAAGTAATACTGTATGTTCACTTTAGCGCAGTAGTTACACTGCTCGAAGTAAAATTTGATGATGGAGTTGAATCTTTATGGGTGAGGGTATCACTCTCAAATCGCCAACCGATTGTCATTGGTCTCATTTATCGTAGCCCATACGCTAAGGTAGGTTGCATTGCCAACGATTTTCATAAGTACGCTACTTCGCACGATGCGTTAGTTTTGGGAGATCTCAATATGCATAATGTAAATTGGGAAGCCTAAACACCCAGAGTAGGATGTGATAGTGGTTCATTAGAGTTAATCGACTCTATCAACGTTTTAAGTCTCACTCAACATGTGAGAGACTTCACTCTTTTCTGTGAAAATCAGCGATCTTTGTTAGATATTTGTCTGTTCTTAACCGTATGTTTTGTAGACCACGTCACTCACCTTGAACCTCTAGGATCATCATACCATTGTGCCCTTCTATTCACTCCTACTTATCGCAAGGTCTTTCAATCCACAGATCGTTTTTAAATACTATTCAGTGTTTCAAGACGAATTATCAATTGGCAGTATGTGTCTTTCCGGTATATGTTGGCTGAATCCTCTTGTGGTTGGTGTTGAAACGGCATGGCAACAATTTGAAGCGATACGTTTAGATTTTTTCTTACGCTTCTCGCCTAGGAAAGTTACGAAAGTTGGTTTACATTGTAAACCTTAGTTTGATAGGGAACTCCGTCAAGCCTTAACAGAAAAACATCTATCTTGTAAGAGGTTTAAGAATGGTGAAATTAACAGTTTTTCTCATTAAAGTAAGGAATCGTTTTACAAATTTAAAACACAATAAACGATGTAGTTTTGAAGAAAGGATTGCACAGGAGGCTTTCGCAACCATGGTCGCTTGTTCAAATACGCGAACTCAAAGCATAGAACGGGACATGTTCGGCTTGTATCGGGCAGTGGACATGCCCCTCGATAAATATTAAGAAATCGCTAATGCGTTTGTTGAACATCTTTAATCTCGTCAAACTTGGTTATTTATGAGTGATTATCAATTCGCTATTTTGCTTCAAATTATGGATCAATCTACCGCTACAGTCGCACGAAAATCGGATATGTTGGTAGAATTTCCTTGCTGATTGGGATCAGCACTTTAGATTGGTTTTTATAGAAATTAGTACTTCGGAGGATTTTAACGGTATGAATAATAGAAAGTTGCAGCATTTCTCATCCTATAATATTCAACTCTTATCAAATAATTTAACCTGATTACATTATTATCAAATATTGAGCTGGATCTAGCTTTATCCTTCGATGAAATTGAGATGGCTCTTATGCATATACAAATGCTTATCTTGGAATTGCAACTCTAACACACATATAAATGGTTCTCATCAATAGTGTTAAATCATTTTAATAAATGCGATTGAATAGGCTGATCGTAAATACATCAAAGACTGAAGCCATAAAATTTCTTAAAATAGATAGACTTGCAAATACTAATATGCTAACATATAGAATCAATAATATTCCATTTCGCAATCAATATACCTATTCAAGTGTCACCTCTCGTTGGTGTTTTGGGAAGCATTTGAGAAGAAACTGTAAATTCATAACTTCTTTGTAAATGCCCCCTTTGATAAAAAAGTTTTTGTGAAGCCTTAAAATATTTTAACACAATGCTACTCCTTTCACTAATCTACGCTTTGAATGCATATTGGAGTCATTATTCGCTGGAATGCTGCAACCACATTGGTGAGGCCAAAGGGAATACGTTTTAATTCGTATAGCTTTCCGTCAGCTTGGAAGATGTAATATGTGTCTCATCAACTCAAAATGGAATTTGGAAAAAAAAGTTTTCAAGTCGATAGTGCTGAACATTTTATATCGTGATAGTTGTCAATAAAATCATCTATCCATGGCAAAGGGAAGGCGTCCAATTGAGTGAATTTGTTAATAGTTGCAGAATAGTCTACTACAATTCTCTGCTTTAATAACAGTGTAACCATTGATGACCGCTTGAATCAAAGCAGTATTTTAAGTATTCGTGAAAAGTTGATCATTTTTACCAGTACCACCGATTACAGCACCTAGAATGCTCGATTCTTTATGTTTTTGATCTACAAACTTTGGCATAATGACCTAGCTTACCACAAGAATGGCAAACGGTGTTTCTAGCAGGGCATCGTGATCTTAAATGCTTTTGATTCCCACAAAAGTAATACACTTGGCGACGTGAAGCATTACAAATCGAGGGATCCGTATTATCTTGTAATGTGTTGCTCTTTTCGCACTAGTTGAAGATAGTTCGTTGAATATAGGTTGGTCAGATTTGTCTGTAGTTAAAGGGAATGAGTTCGCCTCGGTTTGAACTCTCTCGAGAAGTCGAGCGAGTTTATATGCTTGATCCTTTTCACTGATAGCATTTCCGAGAATGCGTTGACGGATCGCTTGGTTCGATAAAACAGCGACGAATGTATCACGCAGAAATATATCTCTGTGAAGTTCGACTGATACAGCATCGAAGATACATTCGCGACCCTTTGATTCAAGTTGGCGAATTAATTAATTGACGATTTGACCAGGAGTTTGTCGCATGTTGCTTAATTGATGACGCATAAAGAGATCTGTCTTTTGATTTGTAAATGTTGTAGATAGAATCTTGATTGCATCATCGTAGGTATTCTTTTCACAAAATAGATCAAAAACATCAGTTGATACATGATTCAAACGCAGGTTGAATTTGTTCATATTTGAGATATCCTCTATTGAGCATATAAAAGCGTTGAAACGTTGCAACCAATGTCACCACATGCGCTCAGCATTAGAATTGTCAGGGATAAGTTCTAGGACACTCGGTTTAAGCAGCTTATCCATCTTAACAATATTTGAGTAAATTGTACCACGAATTAGAACCGAAATTTGACAGGCTTTACTCAAATATCTGGAATACAATTACAGTAAGGTTCATATGTTTTCAATAAGTTAAGTATCATGACTTGGACCATAAACTTCAGAAACAATGGACGAATAAACTCTACAAAATGCACTGCAAACGCTTACTGGATGGATCCCGAACTCCGGAGACACGCGTGCGGCTGCTGGCCATTGGTTCACAGTGGTCTGGGCGTACACCACAGCCATTCTTTCAAATGCTCTTGCGATCAAGCAATCGAGAGAGACAGCTCGCATGTACTAAATTGCGCAGATCAAAGGTTTGGCAATCACGTCCTATAGCATTTTATCAGCTCATGAGGATGTCTTTTAAGCTTCCGGATTGCCGTCAAGGTTAGAGCCTACCGATCTAATGTGAGGTAACGAAAAACGACCAGATGGCGCTACATTGCTTCCATATGCAGTCTTGGAAGTTGGATGCGATTGTAAAGACTTGACGCCTGGACCCTTATTCGAGTGAAAATATCCGACAGCTTGGTTTATCAAAGTAAACAATTTACGTGTAGTTTTTGTTCTTCAGTAAAACTTTCAAATCTATCCTGCTCATCCACATCTGTCTCAAACACCACCACTCAGACTGATTCTTTTTTCGACGTTTCTCTCGCATCAACACCTGACTTCGCATCGTATAATCCCGTTCTTGAAACTTTTCCAACACACACTCCTCGTTTAACTACGGATAAAATTACCCTTAATCTTAATCTTCCTAACAATGCAAACAGTAAAGATCTTCATCTCGTACCTCATTTTTCCTATTCCTCCCCACATTTAAATACATCTCATACCTTTTTCTTCTCTTCACGTACTCCTTACAATGCCTCCACCGTATCACTTCTCAATAATTTACAGCCTTCCGTCAAAATCATCCTTTATAACATCTCCGATCAACCGATTTAACAATCCACTCCTGTCACACATGCTCCAAACGTATCACTCCTCAATAATTTACATCCTTCCGTAAAAATCATCCCCAGTAACATCTCCGATCAACCTATTCAACACTTCACTCCTGTCACACATGTTCCAAGCTATCTTAAATCTTCACTTAGCACCTCTGTCATTCCCAAGTTTACCTGCTCTTCTGCCTCTACTCCTACCAGGTCTGTCCGTCCACCACTTCCACGTAATCGTTTTCCTTCGCGCGATCGATGCATTATCATATCTAACTTAAAGCTTCACAAATCTGCTTCTCTTCAACGTCCACTATGATGATGTATCTGCTTTAATGTCTATCCTCTCAACAATTCTTGCTGATGATAATCCATCCCTTTTCAATAATATCGCTCATGTGTCATTTATCCGTTTAAACAATTCTATTAAATTCAATAATATCAGTCCTCCACTCCAAAAATCATTTTCCGACATAGTTCACATGCATCCTTGGTACTTTCCCAACGTTTTAAACTTCTTACCACTTCGTGTAATTGTCGCATCTTTCCTGACTGCTCAAATTCTGATATTGTACAGCTCAATTTAGCTCGCATTGAGAAACATCGACGTGAAACAAACGGCGAATCATCATTATCAATTCATCAAATCAACGGACATTTTCACGTTGTACACAAGGCCAAAAATTCGATGGCGTCCATCTCTCTCCCTTGTCTTCTTTGTTAGTCGATCTCGCTCCTGAGCATACATTCTTCATAAAGTTAATATGCTCCTTGATATTTTCGCTCAATTATCTATCGATATTCTCTGCATTACCGAATCCTGGCACTCTGACTCCTACGATCTTGCTATTTGTCGTCTATGTCGCTCTGGTCGTTCTCTAGTTGAATCAGCTCGTCCAATTGTCTCTCAAACATCTACTGCTTCTAACATGGCGGTATTGTTGCCATCGCTCGTCACTCAATATCTCTACGTAAAATTAACGTTAACATCCGTTACACTTCGTTCGAATTACTCGTATAAAGATTATCAACTCCTTTCCCACTGGAACTTGGGATTGTATACCATTCAGGTTCAGTTGCCCCCTCACGGATGGTCTTTAACGACCTTGCAGTTATTATGTCTCACTGTTCATTGTCTTATACTCCTTCTTTTGTTCTCAGTGACTTTAACATTCGTCTTGATCGCTCGGCTGACTCTGACTCTATCACTTTAATTAATTTTTTTTCTGATTTTAACTTTAAATTACTTTCAACAAGCCCAAGTCATATTCTCGGCGGTGCTCTCGACATCATTGCTGTTCCTTACTGCTTCAATGACTATACCTTCTTGTCAATTACTGATCCTGGTTTGTCCGATCATTTCCTTATCACTCTTACTCTTACTCGTCCCCATCCTCCTTCTCCGCCTCCACCATTATCCACACTAAGTCAACCCTGGAAACTTATCGATATCCCTATTCTTTCACAGCCTTACTCAATTCTTCACTATTTTCACTTCCACTTAACTATCTCTCCAGATGATCTCTTCATTCTGTTTAATTCTGAACTTACGAACATCCATAATAACTTTCCGCCTATACTACCACGACGTTTTAAACGGTCACGCCATGCTCCCTGGTTCGATTCAGACTGTAGTCTTTCTAAGCCTAGGCTACGTCACTCTTTTCGTGTGTTTAACCCCTTTCTTAAACGTTCTCCATCCTCAGTCACTCCAAATCTCCGTGCTTCATATCTTTCTCTCCCCGTTCCCATCTCATTCTTATGCGAACTAAATGTACTCTCTATTGGCGAAATCAACTCGAGTCCTCTTCCAACTCTAAATCTCATTGGAAAATCTTAAACTCAATTCTTTCACGATTATATACCCCTTGCAACATAAATTCTGATGAATATTTCTCTTATCCGCAATCCAAGCTATCTAATTTAATTTCCGTTCTACCCATATTTCCCTTGTATCCTCTCATCTCTTTAAATACTTCCTGTCATTACCTAATAAAACCTCTCCTTCTGACGCAATTCCCAACCACTTGCTTAAAAAAATCTGCTTATATAACTCACCGTTCCTAACCACTTTGTTCAACTTGTCTATCCGCAACCGCATATTTCCTTGCAACTGGGAATTCGCCACTGTTCGCCCTCTCCTCAAAAAGCAATCTCTCGACCCTTCACTACCATCTTCGTACATTCCTATCTCACTTCCTCCAACCCTCACTAAACTCCTTGAGCGTCTCGTTCTCAAGCAAGTTAATGCATATTTATTTTCATCCAACTTGTTCCCTCCCTTCCAAGCTGCTTTTCGCTCTAATCACTCCACTAAAATTGCCTGTCTTAACGTTTATAACGACTTACTCATCTCGCGCGATCAAAAATTATGTAGTCATATTTTTCTTGATCTATCATCTGCTTTCTACATTGTCGATCACTCGATTTATCTCCATCGTCTTTGTCATGATTATGGCTTCTCTTTACACATTGTGGCTTGGTTTTCTTCATATCGATCAAACCGTACTTTTCGCGTTTGTTCTAACTCTTCTGATTCCCATCCTTCTTCCATCCCGTCCGGTCTTCCACAAGGCTCCGTATTAGGCCTTTTGTTTTTCTCTCTTCTTCTCGGTGATTTGTCTTCTATCTCTCATGCATTTAATTTTCATACTATGCAATATGCTGATGGCATTCTCATCTATGCTCACGCACCTGCATATCGTATTCACGATCTTAGTGTTTCTGCTTTCAACTGTCTTGTCTCTATTTCCAATCATCTTTCTTCTCTTCGCCTTTCTCTGAATCCTGATAAATCCAAAGTTATGTGGATCCTACCTCGACGCCTCGTCTTCGAACCTCCATCCGTATCATTAAATTCTACAATTCTTCCTATCGTTGATAATCTAGTTTTCATAGGCTTCCATTTCGACAACAGACTTTCACTTAAACCTTTCGTTAGAGATAAAGTACGCTCATCTACCTTGATACTCTGCAACCTCCGTGGAATTCGTAGATTGATCGATTTCCCTTCTTGTATGACTCTCATATCTTTCATTTTCTCAAGACTTTATTACTGTCTTAGTCTATTTTCCGACTCACCTAAATCCACTCTTTTTCCACTACAACTCATCATCAACGCAGCCGTCCGAGTTCTCCTCCTCCTTCTTCGTCGTTTTGATCATACATCCTACGATCTTGCTTCTCTCGATTTGCCTACCATTTATTGTCATGTTTAAATTCGTCTTCTTCTCGTTGATTTTCGCCTTAGTGGACTTGTAAGCGTTCAGCTGTTACGCATTTGCCACATTAAATAAATTATTATGTTGTGAAAGCGGCCAAAATATGGTATGGGCCTTCAGTTGTACAAATATCCTTGCGGTCACCCATTTAGCCCATGCTGTGTCTTCCGGTGGCTCTGTCGCTCGCCACGCAGAAGACGGCAAGCGCTGCAAGTACAGATACCTGGATGCTAACATTTTCCATTTTGTGCCTTTCGCCGTCTAGACACTGAACGGAATCACGAGCGCACGGTCGCTCTTCGCTGCAATCTGAAAACGACTGTCGCAGAAAACGGAAAAGAGCACGCTTTGAACTTGGCTAATGCAGCGGATCCGCACCGCAGTGCAGAGCGGAAACGCAGCTTCCTATTTAGAAACCTCTGAAGACTACGATTTGAATTTTTTAAGGATGTTATATTTTATTTTAATTAAAATTAAATAATTTTTATTTATCAATTAATCAATTATTTATTTATTACTCAAGCCTTCATTAACTTCAGATTATTAAACAACCCATACTCTATTAAAATAATAGTTAAATAATATTTTAGTAAGGTTTTTATTATAGATTTACAATGGAAAGATGTGTTGTTGATAGTAAAAATAGGCTATTTCCCTTTTGTGTAGTATGGACTCCAATTTCATTTATCAGGTAATCATTTATTTAAGTCATTGTTATAATTATGAATTAATGTCTATACACGTATATTATAATACATTTATTTGTTATACAAACTATTGATAAATATTGATCCTAAACTTTGCAAATAAATTTGACTCACATTATGGGATGACCACATGAAATGTGATTATAAAAGACGGAAGGTTATGATAATTTGCCACATGATCAATTTATAAATCGCATAATCGATTTCTAAATGTTTGTAAAATAAATACTAATAATATAAATAAAAGTTTTTTATTTATCAATTATTTAATAAGGTTTTTATTAAGAAATCTTGATTAAGTTAAAGTTATTGAACTTTTCAAACTTAATTAAAATAATATTTTTATAATGTTTACATAATTTCATAATTATGACATAATTTTGAATATTATTATTATAGTGTACAAGTTACTAGCCGCAAATGACTGTTTCAACTGTTCACAAATTACATTTTAAAATACATCCACGAATCCAAATTAGAGTTCACAATCCACTTCAGCAGCATCTTCTTGAAGTGTCTATTGCTAGTAGCATTGACGACGTCTTCAGGCAGCGAATTCCAAACATTCAATGCGCGGTGGGAAAGCCTACTCACACTCCTTATTTTGCCATGGGGGAATTTAAATAACGTAAGGGAGTGACCTCTGCGACGCGAATTTCTCAATTTTATCGAATTGGATGGGAACCCCTCTTTTCCACGAACCAAATGCCACATCGCTACAAGATCTAAATATAGTAGCCTCTGGGCCGTTGAAGGCATTTTTAAGCAAGCTAGGCGCTCATTGTAAGAATAAAGAGATGTAATGCAAAGTTTGGTTCCTCTACGTAAAATCGACTCGGTCTTTTTCATCTCAGCCTTGGTGGATGGAAAAGTTGATGCGATGCAGTATTCCACATGCGGACGGACTAACGCACAGTAGAGATGCTTAAATAATTTTGGATGCAGCTTACTAAATGTGTTCTTAATACAATACAAGGCCTTCATGGCTTTACCGTAGATATAATCGGTATTCGGTCGTGTTTTAAGGTCGTTATTCAAAATAATCCCTAGGTCTCTATGAACAGAAATGTTGTGAAGCTTATAACATCCTAAATAGAATTCATGATCAGATTTACATTTGCCGAGTTTCATATGAACGCACTTATCTACATTTATGGTCATACCGGTAGCACTGCTCCAGTCGTAGATTGTCTGGAGATCATGTTGTAGATGCCGGCCATCAGGATCTGAGATGCTATCGCACCACACTTTCACATCGTCTGCGAATGCCAGGCAGGGACTGTTTATGCGTAACAGAAGATCATTGAGAAATATAATAAAAAGCAAGGGACCAAGGACTGTACCTTGCGGAACTCCGGATTTAACTAACCTAGTAGAAGACATGCTATTGCCAACCCTCACCTGAAATGATCTCCCGTCCAAAAAATCACGAATCCAATTGCATAACATGGAGGATACTCCGTAGTGTGCTAACAACCTAATCATCCCATAATGAGGGACGCGATCGAAGGCTTTCGAAAAATCAATAAAGATTATATCGAGTGAGCTACCAAAACTTAACGACTGGGTCCAAGTTTCGCGCGCGGTAAGCAAGTTCGTCAAACAAGAACGGGAGTGACGAAAACCATGTTGAGCGGACGATATTATACCAAGAGAGACAAGATGATCGTAGACTCTAGTGCTGATGGCGCGTTCGAGAACTTTGCACAGAGAAGAGGTTAAGCTTATTGGCCTATAATCACCACAGGATGATGCAAAAAAATTTTCGGGAATAGGAACAACAATTGCAGTTTTCCAATCTTCTGGGACACTGCCAGTGGCTAGAATTTTATCAAAAATAATAGTCAGGAATGGTGCCAGGTAACTCGGTAAAGCTTTGAGCAGGTATGGGGAGATGTCATCGGGGCCAGCTGCGCTAAAAGGACGAATATTATTGAGATAATCTTGAATTTCAGTAACGCAAATTGGCCGGGATTCATTACGCGGAGGGATAGAGCACCCGTACCATATCATATGAGAATCGCAATGTGGTAAAGTGGATAAAGAGAACGAGGATGCGAAGGTCTCAGCTATATCAGTTTCATTTGTAACCAAGCCACATTCAGAGTGCACATGCTTGATTGCAGAGTTGAGCGTTCCGTTTTGCTGAGCATATGACCAAAATAGCTTGAGGTTGCGATTAACTTCCTTGATGATTGTAGATTCGAATTTATCACGTTTTAACGTTTTCATACGAGTACAGACGTTCCTAAGATACCTATAAATGTTAGCGTAATACGGAAGCGAACGAGATAACTTCCAAAGACGATTTCGTACTCGCAACATCAATCTCAGGTCCTTATCGAACCAAACAGGATATTTAGTATTTGGCGAGATGATACGCTTTGGTGCAAACACGTCAGAAATACCTAAAAGGTAATCCCCAATCACTTTTAGTGAGACTTCTTTAGTATTTGTTAAAGATAGTGGACGACGTTGACAGAAAGATAAAATTTGCTCATCAAGCACTTTTGACCAAACCCGTTTTACGATGGGAGCCGTAAAATTGCGGAATTTAAAGTTTGGGGTGACCTGTAGTGATAGCACGCAGTGGTCAGAGTTACCTATCGGTGGAAGATAATCCACTCGAGCTATGTCTTCAAGACGTTTGGAAAAAACTAAGTCAAGTATAGTATCATTATTATGGGAAGAAAATCGTGTGGGCTCTTGAATGTGTTGTACTAGTAAGAGTTCATCAGCGAGGAAGTGGGAGATTTCTCTTTCTACGACGGTGCCATCATCAAATATTGTTTGCCGCCAATCTGATCTAGGTAGGTTGAAGTCTCCTAGAAGAAGGAAATGAGAACTGATACTTATCGATCGCAATACTGACTTCAGAAGATTACAATCAGTGATCATAGAAGGTGAGCGATATACAACGCAGAGACTGATACCAACACGATCATACCCAATATGAAACGTAATACTCTCGAACGAGCCTTGCGGATCACAAACTTGATCGATGCCAGAAATTAGCAAATGGTCTCGAACGTACACTGCAACACCGCCCCCTCGCATACTGGACCTCCTGTCCCCTCGAAGTAGACGATAACCTGGAATATTTACAGTGGCATCCAAGATGTGTTCATGTAGCCATGACTCACTAACACAGAATATATCATACGCATTAACCTCAACATGGTATCGAAGCTCTACAAGTTTTGCAGGAAGACTTCGTAAATTTGAATAACCTACCGATAAATAGCAACGAGTTACATTGGAATCCTTTTTGGTTTTACTAAGGCACGGTCTATCAAATACAATCAGATACCCTAAGGAATGGTCAGTGTTCTCTGAATTTACATGGAAACAGGGGTCCCGACAGTTAAAGGAGCCAACTGTTTCCAACGTACGACAGGACGCCACTTGACAACCCGAAAATCCCGTATGCATATATTAGCATCACCTTGAGAAAGCCGGTGTCTCAATTCGATGTTTGCTTTTCGTAATTGTAATCGCTCATCTGGCGAAAGGTCACGAAGGATACGAAATGGCAACCCCCTAAGACGATATCCACGTGATAACAACATGCGCACATGATCACTAGAGGACAATATCACCTTCAGCAGTCTTGGTTTCTCCTGTGTTCTTTTACCAAGCCGAAATAGCTTCTTCACGTGTATAGACGATGCTAACTCTTCATCACCTTCATGCAATAGATGGGATAATACCTTACGCAAAATAGACACGTCATGGTCCATATGTTCCTGTGAGTTTGCGGAATTGGACTCAGTAAGTTCGCTGAATAACACGCTATATGACCTGTCATAATGATGCCGAGTTATCTCAACCGACTTCGCATGTCGAACTTCACTATTTTCTGTAGGGGAAAAGTTCGATGCTATATGGGTTGGGGATCTGTTGTCTGAAGACGTGCACAAGCTGGACGACGAATTTGCTTGGACACTGGTGTCATTGTTGTCGATAATTGGCTTATCACATGGTGCAACATTTATAAGAGCATGCTTTGAATTCAATGAAGTCCGTAAAACACTGTCGCCCATCCGGCATTGAGGCTCAACTTCAATGTTGGAACTTGTGGCATTTACTACTGATTTAGGAGGCAAGTAATTTTCTAGCGTAGATGAAATGATGTGCGAATCGTCATCAGAAACTATCTTAGTAATCGTATATGACCTCTCATGTCCCCTTTTCCACACTCGAGTTGGCGTTGAAGCCACAGAAAGGCTATTATCATGTTGTGTTTTACTCTGGACGTGAGGGGAGATCTCTAGTTGATCGGCTTGTTTTGTGGTATCTGTACATGAATTGGTACATTGGTTATTATCATTATCATCGGTAGGTTTGTTTTGCTCACTCCTCGTAGCCCTTCGTATAATAGCACTGCAAAAGCCGCACATGAATGATCGCAAGTGATATATCGCCTGATCTTTACTCTTGACTTTGACAATGCTCCACACATCACAGTTTGGCGCATCGCAGCCTACTTCTAACTGAGTGTAACAGTCGTCAGATAATGAGTTATTGATTCTGCCCTTCTTATATTTTTTGGTCATTGTAATCGTGAGACAACGAGGTATTCGCTTGTATGTTATTATATTGTTCCGTTTAAGTAATCCTGGATTGATCAGGAACTGGATTGATTGTAAGTAATCCTGGATTGATCAGGAACTGGATTGATTGTAATTAATCGTATATCGCTATAATTAATATAGCGATATTAATTATTACACAGTCTTCATAATATATATTATTATATTTTCGACAACAAAAGAGCTTGAACAGCTCGAACATGTTGGTTCACAACAGGGAAAACAGGAGAAAAATTAAAAATTAAATAAATAGACGAAATAATGTGTCTTTCAGTCATGACGACAACGCATCCTGTTAACTGTCTTTTGCGGCTCCTCTGTAAAATAATTAGGATAAAAGATTAATTATTTATTATTTGATTTGATATATTAGCGGATTCTGTTAATCAAAATCTTAGATATACTCCCAGGTATTGGCTAAAGAATTCTATCTTGTTGTTATATTTCATTTTCTACTTTTATATTATTATAAGACAACATAGCGAGCAGAGCTCAAAGTTGCGTCAACAAAAAGAAAAGTAAATCAATTACACAAAATTTTCTTCCGAAATTCCTTCATTGTACTGGAACGAATCGTTGTCTCTTTCAACTGATTCCATAGATTCACGACCCTTCGATTAAACGAAACAGTTTTTGAGCGTACAAATTTTTGTCGATTTAGGACTAACAAATGACCGCACCGATTATATGATCCCGTTATAAATCGACATTGATAATGATCCATGATCCTTTATGAATCGACACGATCATACTTTGTATTTTTGTGAAAATTCCGATTTATATGCAGTCTGTCCAAAAACAAGATAATGAAAATTAATATTAAATTGAAATCATTAATATTGATTGAAAAAAAAACAGCTGGATAATCAAAATGTTATTTTAGCAAAATTAAAATAGGTTTATTCAAATTTTCAAACACAACTGTGTTCATCATCAGGAATTGTTTCAGTAGCTGTTTAACTTTATGCATTTTTATACCATTTCAGGAAAATAGCTACTTACCTGTTAGTTCAAAGAACAAAGTTTAGATCATAACCTACAGTGTCACCCTCTATAATGTTTAGAGTTTATATATGTGGTCAGACTTGTCGTCACATACGAGAACTGTTTCTTGAACACGCACTCACATGTGCACACCCAGGAATAGTTAAATGTGCCGTTGCACAAGATGTTAGGTCACCGCCTGGATATTGAATCCTCAAAGATTTAGTTGGTTCAACCTCATCTAAAAACTAGGATTATGTCGGAGTCATTATTGATTAGGTCATATGGACAGAAATGTTTAGAGAGCAACATTTGATGTTATGATCTATGCTTCCATTGATATATGTTTTGCAGTGTTTTGTCTTTTTTGTATTTTGGTTTTTATTATGCCTTATTTTGTCTTATTTTAATTGTGTTGTTTAATTGGTTAATTTGTATTATATGCTTTATTTGATTGCATTGAATTTCTTTGAACTACTAATTGTTTTTGTTTTGTTGGTTATTATATATGTTTTTATATTTTTTATTGTCATACATACTCATTTCTGTTCAGTGTATTTTTTGTTTTTTTTATTTTGTTCTTTGAAACAACCAGTAAGTAGCTGTTTTTCTGAGATAGTATAAAAATGCACAAAGGTTAGCTGCTAATGATACAATTTCTGACGATGAACAGTTGTGTTTGAAAATTTGAAATAGGCCTTTTTCGATTTTGCTACAATAAATATTTTCATTGTCCAGTTATTTTTTAATCAATTTTTGGGACAATTAGCATCTTTGATATCATTAATACTATTGGGGATTATTTTTATATTAATACTTGAAATACTAAAATTTGTTTTGTAGTTGGCTTTTTCCATTATGTGGACATGTTGGTATTGGTGATTCACAAGGAATTGTACATGACTTTGTCGGATCATATCGATTAGAGGTGATGGATGTTGTTATTTAGTAATTTATGAAATATCTATCGATTATTTGTTATAAATATTTTAATGAACTAATTTAAAAATTGGATTTTAATGTTACTTCTAGACTTAGTAAAATGGCGGGGTCACTTAAAGTTCAGTTTATATACGTTATTTGTACAGAGAAGCTTATTTATTCAGGATCCATTTACCGAAAACGATGTATATTTTTAAAACTGTGGCTCACTTATAAATAGATAAGTATGTAGAGAGATTTTAATGTTTCATTAAATTCAAAATAATACTTCATCGTGTATATAACTCCCCTCTTTAATAGTACGGCGTATTTTGGTTTGATCCATTTGTACTATCTGTCATCGATATTACTTCCTTTTATTACTTCTTATTAATGTATATTAATTATAAAATGAATTAAATTATTAATAAAATATATATAATTCATTTGTATTATGTAGTATATAATATAAGGAATCAGCAGAAGCAGTAAAAGGACCGAAAAACGAAATGTAGGCGTGGGCTCACTGCTGATGAGGTCCACCCACGCTGATTCACAATAATGTACTGTACACAGTAGTGTACAGTACACTACTGTGTACATCACTGTACAAGTAGTGTACAGTGATGCTGATAAGATTCAAACAACCACACGAGGATAATACCAAACCGACCAATGAAGAATAGCGGCTCGTGTATGCAATATTCACAATAATTAAATATATATATTGAATTTATACATTTCTGGAAATGTTATGTCTATGGCATATGTCGAATGATGCGGTGGGTTATCTCACCGATGTAATCACTAGGCGGGTAGGTAAGTTGCGGGGACATAGCAGAGTCTTGTATAAATTTGGATTTGGCAGATTACCAAAAGTGTATATACTCTCGAGGAGAGGAATTAACATGTGGAATTCGTTGCCTGAGGAAGTCGTCGCAGCCCCCAGTTTGAGAACGTTTAAATCACGATGCTACAAATGGATATGTGAACAATGCGGCCATTCAACACTACCACTGGAATACCCTAATTAGTTACATTGACTGACTATTTCCTTTTTTGGACTCTACCTGAATAAGCTTTTGGCTTTGGAATGTATTGGAATAATAATATAGCATATAAAGTATAATTTTACTGTATAAAGTGTATCTTTAACTATCACTTATAAAAGACTTTATCGAGGCATCTTTTTTATTTTCATCACATATTTTCGGGGAAAATTGAGAGATTATATTTATAAATCTAATTATAAATTTTACAAATAACAGTCTTATTATAATATAAAATTATAATTGCTGCTATATCAATATAATGCTATATTGATATGAGACTAATTATAATTATTTAAGTATTATCTTCTTAATGTACGTTTTGTATTATTTAGGTGTTTACTTGTAAATCGAATTATAATGCTAATCGAATTTAATTTTATAGAGTGGCACATATTTTTTTGGTAAACCAACTATATACTATCAATTTGGTATAAATCGAAAATGTCAATTAGTTGGAGAATCTCTTGAAAATATATGGGACGATGCAATTCAAAAAGAAACTGGAATATTTAAAAGAAAAACTGTTAGTAACTTTTCGTAACATTGCCACTTGTTGTATAGTTGATCGTGTTTAGCATACACTTATTGGAACTAACTGCCACACATATGTTAATGCAGTATTGAACGACATTGACGGACCGATAAAACACTGGGGTACTCCGAAGTTAATATGGAATGTATTTACCAAAGGAACATATATCGGGTATATATCGTTACTTGTAGAGGAAACTAATTTGAAAGTTTAATCGGGTTTTAATTTAAAAGTCCTTGATAACTTAAAACCTTATGAAAACTGTATATCAATATATTTTTAAAGATATATATTTTTTAAATTATAAAATCTTGTATAGATCGTATCATATCTCGGACAACGGTATCTAACATCTACTATATGTCAACTCAACTGTTAAATGAACACATGCAGAATTAACATTAGCAGAAACTATTTACAAGACTAAAAGAAATCCTTGAATGAATTACCAAACTTTCGAAAGTTTCAATCAAACTTTCGAAAGTTTCTATATTTTCTTAATAAATCTTTGCCATCAACAAATTGTTAATTTCAAATTGATTGTTTTTATTTTTTAACTTTTTATAAATATAAAAATTTATTGTTTAATTATTATTTATTATTTAAATATTAAAATTTATTTATCTTTATTTTTATTTATAAATAATATAACATACGTAGACTTGGTTATCTGTGCTGATTAATTGTTATATAATTTTTATTGGAAATTCGATTTGAATTTAAATTAAAGTAAATTTATTAATTTGAAGAATTAATTAAGAATTAGATAGCAAAGGCTGAGAAATGTCAATATTTATCATAAGGAAAATTTAAAATTAAACGACATAATGCATTCAAAGTATTAAAGAATGTTAAATCATATTTACTATAATACATCAAAGCGATTTCATTACACTAATTTGATCCGGACATTTAATTTGATTAATATCGGATTTATTAGTTTAAAGAATTATTTTATAATTAGAGGGCAAATAAGAAATTGCCATGTTCAAAGTATAAAGGACGAGAAATGTCAATATTTATCATAAGGAAAACAAATTTTGGAATTAAACAGTTTTCCTCAATTATTACATGAACAAAATATGGAAGCAAGAAATATAGAATTATCAAAAAATTAAGAAATATTTAAATTGTTATTTAAAGCATTGACAAATCTAAAACAAAAAACATTTTTAATTATTTTTTAAACTGAAATTTAATTCCTCTATGCCTTATTCGGATACATTGTATATTAATTATTTGTAAATACCTACAAACTTATTAATTGTTTTATTTTAAATTTTTATTTTTTTATAAATATAAATTATTTAAATAATTATTTATTATTTAAAGTTATTTATCTTTATTTATCTCTGTTCTGATCAATTGTAATATTTTATAAAAAAATCGATTTAAATTTAAATGTAACATCGTAAAATAGATACACGTAGATTTTAAACTGAATCGTCAAGAATTGTTGTATTTCATCCTAAAAAATGCTTATCTAAATACATTATCTATTATCTAAATATAACATTAAATCTGTAATACTCGGTTATTTCTCTTGAATCATAAATATCGCTTTAATTTATTTGCCAATAATTAAATTTAATAAATAATTATTGAAACTGGATCACAAGAAGAAAAAATGGTGGCTCCATAGCACTGTCGAATGATTTTAAAGAGTTGATACCGATCCATTATTGATAAATAATTATTGGAGCTGGATCAAAGGAAAGAAGAAATTATTTTTGATATTCATCTTCAGAATTTTCAGAAGATGCTAACAGTAGTTAGCGAAATATCAAAAAAAATCTTCTTCCTTTGATCCAGTTTCAATAATTATTTATCAATAATGGATCAGTATCAACTATTTAAATAAAACTAAACAAAGAATTAAAAATAAAAAAAATGTTAATATATATACTAAAAGCTGCATAATCATCAATTTTAATATAAATAATTCTTATAAAATTATATTAAAATTAAAATTAAATTATTTAACGTAATTATAATTTAATTATTTAACATAATTAAATTTCGTTTAGTAACAAAATCGTTTAGACAAATAAAAGTGAGGCGGTTATGCTTTCACCTGCAATCAGATAGCAAATTACGAATTAACAATTAAGTTTTACAAATAAACGTTGAAAGATTGTAATTTAAATATTCACCAAGTGAGATATTCTTCTGATATAAAAATCTTTAAAGTTTCGATAAAATCTATCTGGTGTGAGTGATTATTCAATGGAGCAAACATATATATAAATCGCCAATAAATCCGTTGTCATGTTAACGGAGTCATGAATGTAATTCTCAATGTAATTCTCAAGAATACTAAAACCACCACATTTCAATAAGTGGCTTGATATACATAGATAATTTTGTCGATCAAGAAATTCTAGAGGCTAAATGATATTACAGCTGATCTGATCTTTAAACGACAATAATAGTTTACAGTACACGAAAAATAATTCAGTTTTAATTATATATGTAAAAATATTTGTTTAATTGTTGAATTGTTTAAACTTATAACTAGATTGAATTACATATGAATTAATTATTTAAAACTATCTGTCTTTAGAGTGCTCCTACATCTCTGTCGATTCGACCACACATCGACATATCTTGCCCAACTCTCCTGGCCCACCATCCATATCCTCATTCAATTGGCGGAGTTCGATGAGGATATAATTTAATTATTTAACATAATTAAATTTCGTTTAGTAACAAAATCGTTTAGACAAATAAAAGTGAGGCGGTTATGCTTTCACCTGCAATCAGATAGCAAATTACGAATTAACAATTAAGTTTTACAAATAAACGTTGAAAGATTGTAAATCAAATATTCACCAAGTGAGATATTCTTATGATATAAAAATCTTTAAAGTTTCGATAAAATCTATCTGGTGTGAGTGATTATTCAATGGAGCAAACATATATATATATATATATATATATATATATATATATATATATGAGTTTCGAGTCGTGAATCGAAGTCCAGTCTATCAAGCAACACCATTTAGTATAAATGCCGTATTTCGTAAGAAATCCTGGACTGTTGTCTACTCAGCACATTCGTGCATTACTATTATACATGCCGTATCCATTTAGGATCCAACGAGTGCAGCGACAATTCAGCAACAACCTCTGCCTAGTGTTTAAGGATGGTCCGCACAGCAATTCGATCTGGTTAAGAGCGAAAGCCTCAGACAATTAAGCAAAGTGTCGGAAACGCCTTTATTCACAATGTCACACAGGCAACCGAAACGACCAGTGTGTACCTCATTCTACTAATGAGTGTTGCCGGGTACTCATCATTTCGATGCTGAAGTGGTCGTCTAGAAGTGACATGGTGACTGAAAGTCGTGAATTGAAGTCCAGTCTATCAAGCAACACCATTTAGTATAAATGCCGTATTTCGTAAGAAATCCTGGACCGTTGTCTACTCAGCACATTTGTGCATTACTATTATACATGCCGTATCCATTTAGTATCCAACGAGTGCAGCGACAATTCAGCAACAACCTCTGCCTAGTGTTTAAGGATGGTCCGCACATCAATTCGATCTGGTAAAGAGCGTAAGCCTCAGACAATTAAGCAAAGTGTCGGAAACGCCTATATTCACAATGTAACACAGGCAACCGAAACGACCAGTGTGTACCTCATTCTACTGATGAGTGTTGCCGGGTACTCATCATTTCGATGCTGAAATGGTCGTCTAGAAGTGACATGGTGACTGAAAGTCGTGAATCGAAGTCCAGTCTATCAAGCAACACCATTTAGTATAAATGCCGTATTTCGTAAGAAATCCTGGACCGTTGTCTACACAGCACACTCGTGCATTACTATTATACATGCCGTATCCATTTAGGATCCAACGAGTGCAGCGACAATTCAGCAACAACCTCTGCCTAGTGTTTAAGAATGGTCCGCACATCAATTCGATCTGGTTTAGAGCAAAAGCCTCAGACAACTAAGCAAAGTGTTGGAAACGCCTTTATTCACAATGTCACACAGGCAACCGAAACGACCAGTGTGTACCTCATTCTACTGATGAGTGTTGCCGGGTACTCATCATTTCGATGATGAAGTGGTCGTCTAGAAGTGACATGGTGACTGAAAGTCGTGAATCGAAGTCCAGTCTATCAAGCAACACCATTTAGTATAAATGCCGTATTTCGTAAGAAATCCTGGACCGTTGTCTACACAGCACACTCGTGCATTACTATTATACATGCCGTATCCATTTAGGATGCAACGAGTGCAGCGAAAATTCAGCAACAACCTCTGCCTAGTGTTTAAGGATGGTCCACAGAGCAATTCGATCTGGTTAAGATCGTAAGCCTCAGACAATTAAGCAAAGTGTTGGAAACGCCTTTATTCACAATGTCACACAGGCAACCGAAACGACCAGTGTGTACCTCATTCTACAGATGAGTGTTACCGGGTACTCATCATTTCGATGCTGAAGTGGTCGTCTAGAAGTGACATGGTGACTGAAAGTCGTGAATCGAAGTCCAGTCTATCAAGCAACACCATTTAGTATAAATGCCGTATTTCGTAAGAAATCCTGCACCGTTGTCTACTTAGCACATTCGTGCGTTACTATTATACCTGCCGTATCTATTAATGATCCAACGAGTGCAACGACAATTCAGCAACAACCTCTGCCTAGTGTTTAAGGATGGTCCGCACAGCAATTCGATCTGGTTAAGAGCGTAAGCCTCAGACAATTAAGCAAAGTGTCGAAAACGCCTTTATTCACAATGTCACACAGGCAACCGAAACGACCAGTGTGTACCTCATTCTACTGATGAGTGTTGCCGGGTACTCATCATTTCGATGCTGAAGTGGTCGTCTAGAAGTGACATGGTGACTGAAAGTCGTGAATCGAAGTCTAGTCTATCAAGCAACACCATTTAGTATAAATGCCGTATTTCGTAAGAAATCCTGGACCGTTGTCTACACAGCACACTCGTGCATTACTATTATATATATAAATCGTCAATAAATCCGTTGTATGAAACGCGATGATTAGGTTTCCAGTAGAATAAATTAATTGAGAAATTATTATTTCTGATATAAAAATCTTTGTAGTTTCGATAAAAATCTATCTGGTGTGAGTGATTATTCAAAGGAGCAAACATATATAAATCGTCAATAAATCCGTTGTCATGTTAACGGAGTCATGAATGTAATTCTCAATGTAATTCTCAAGAATACTAAAACCACCACATTTCAATGAGTGGCTTAATGAGCATAGATAATTTAGTCGATCAAGAAACCCTAGAGGCTAAATGATATTACAGCTGATCTGATCTTTAAACGACAATACAGTAGACGAAAAATAATTCAGTTTTAATTAGCCACAGTTGAATAATTCAGTTGAATTGTTTAAACTTATAACTAGACTGAATTACATATGAATTAATTATTTAAAACTATCTGTCTTTAGAGTGCTCCTACATCTCTGTCGATTCGACCACACATCGACATATCTTGCCCAACTCTCCTGGCCCACCATCCATATCCTCATTCAATTGGCGGAGTTGGATGAGGATATGGAAATATGTCGTGTTAGATCTCGGTGCATGTGATAAAAGCGAATATCAAAACCAACGGCGAAATGCCTCCAATTATCCAAAAGTTATTTGTCACCGAGGAATGCGACAACTGAAGTATGTTGAATCGTAAATTGTCTCTACAACCCGAGAAGCAAATTATAACTTTATTTAGTCAAGATAATTATGAAGTGTGAATACAACAATATATAAAGTATTTATAAAGATGTGTTCTGATAAATCGCGAGTAATACTTTTATGTACAAAATTATTTATGGTCTAAGTTGTCTGCAAACCAAAATCCAGTCTTATACAAATGTCTCTATTAATGTCAACGTAGAGCTAACTTCTGACTTTCAATGTCAACGTAGAGCTAACTTCTAACTTTTAATGTCAACGTAGAGCTAACTTCTGACTTTTAATGTCAACGTAGAGCGCATAGAATTTGGATCAGTTGTGATAACTTTCTTTGCTTAGACAATCCGTGTCTTATAATAATAAAATAAAATAATAATTAAATTATTAATCAAATAATTCAATTAATAATAAATTATTTATGTAAATTTATTGCTTAAATTATTAATAAAAATAATTAAGTGATTTTACAATAAAACATTGCGTGATATCTTTATTTGACACCTTAATTTTCATAAACGTCACATATATATTTGATTAAACTACTTTAAATTTGATTAAAATTTAGTCAAATTCATTCTGCTTTATATTTGATTTGTATTTGATTAATACTTTTGATTAAACTATTTAATTTTTTATTTTTTACTTAAGCTGCATTTAAATAATGGTTTAATTAATCTTAATTGTTTAATTGTGAAGCAAATTTTAAAATACATTTTTCATAATACGATTAATTCAACTACAAATCGATATATTCATGTTATAATACATGCGATCTAAATTATCTACATCCTATTTAGCCACATCCTAATGTGGCTAAATTAGCCATATTTTGTTTGCTCATCTCCTAAATTTTTGATTTTGATTATTAATCTCTTTAATTATTTTCGTTACTCATAAAAGTAATGAGTTTTATCTGGATTATTTGCTTCACTTGATCACAAATAACATGTTGCTTGGTCTGCTTCTCTCTTTAATCGCTTTTGAACTTCGTATATCTGCAATTAAAAATATCCTATTTTGAATAGAACAATGTTGACGTGATAAGTTAAAATTATTATGAATTTAATAGTATTTTTGTAGCAAACTTCATATGATATAAAAATGTAACTTATTCCAAATTCAAATGGCAAACTGATAAAGAAGAATATTATATTTAATATTCTCTGTTTAGATTATCCGGAGTTATAAGGACTTGGATGCCTTTTGTTCTTATCATCTCAATAATTGCTATTGCATCTATAATATTCAAATGAACGAAACCGTCTTCATTCGATTAACTAACTTTCAAAATACGCTAATTTCAAATTGTCAAACTGTTAGCTTATAAAATTTTTATATTTCTATCAAAACTATTGTCGAAAACCATCTAAATTTTGTTTGTTTCAATTTGTAAACCACTTTTAAATCCTCAGTATCAAAATCAGTGGTTGTTTTTCTCTTACTTTAAACTTAATTTTAAATTGTTATTCAAGTTAATTACCAATAATTAAGTAAAAATAAATCCCTATCAAGTAATTTTAATTATTAAGTAAAAATAATTCATTTAATTATTCATTTATTGTGAATATTGTGATAGCGTTCAATTATGGAGTCATGACTTGGTTCCAGTTCTGAAGATTTTAATCGATTTACCATGAAATATAAAGCGGAAGGCGTAATATTTAGTTGAAATCTTACATTAAAAGTGCTATATAATTTCTAGCTCCGCCAGATTGTTAGCCAAGTCGGTAAGGATCTATTGATTTAAATCTAAAAGTAGAAAAAGTGTTTAACAAATTAATGACGGTAAAAACCCTTTTGACGAGTCCTGGTGTACAATTGTACATCTTTAGCGGACGAAATAATATCAATATGTTAGGCTAAAATCTGGGAAGTTGTGTGTTGAAGTGTATGGAGTTAGAAGTAATGAAGCAATGATACCGTAGCTGGTTTCTGCAGCGAAATTACATTGTGTGATTCATAAATTTGATAAAATAAATAAAAGAATCCATTCAAGGATTACCAGCACCGATTCTATTATCTCCTGATCACATCTTTCTTTAAATATAAAGAAAGAATGCTTGAAATGCATTTAGAAAAATGTGGTTTCATAAATTCATTACATTGAATGTTTCATATGCTGAAAAATTTCTAGCTGTTCTGGATGGTTAGCCTAGTCGGTAAGACGTAGAGACACACCGATCGAAAAATGGCTAGGTTTGAATCTAAACGGCAAATAGTGTTCAAAAGGAAGTTTCAGCGGTACACAGCCTTCTGATGAGTTCGGGTGTAATTACACGTCAGTAGCGGTCCAAACAAAACTAATATGTCAGGCTAAAATCTGGCCTGATGTTTCGCGTCTGAGGACATTAAACGCGTTGCTAAAGTCGATCTTTACATTAAGTAATGGATCGTTCATGTATTGGCCTGGATTCTGTGGAGGCTGTTGTCATTCATTTGATCGTGCATAGGGAGCTAAATGCTTTACAAATACCGTGCTTTCCCTACCGTCATTGTAGCGAATTGTTGCAAATGTCGGATTCGATTCTAGAAAATAAACAACTTCGGTATCAATTTGATATTTGTTTGATAATGCGTTTTTACGTAACAGAACACGATCTGGATTAGTAAGCCAAGTTAGTATGCTAGTATCAGTAATTGAAGCTCTCTTGAACCTAAACATACGCTCATGTGAAATGCAATTTGTTTCTGTACACAGTAAAGAGCGAATAGAGCGCAGAACATTCGGTAAAGATGATTTTCATCTTACAATAGGTTGCTGTCGGGACATCATATTGAGTACGATGCACTTCCAAATTATACTGTTATAGCGTTCGACCAGCGAATTCCCTGTTTGGGTTATGTGGCGTTGAATGACTCGTCGAGATTCCTAAATTATGAAGATATGTACTCAACTGTTCATGCATGAAGCGTCGACCGCGATCAGAATGAATAAACGAAGGAGTGCCAAACATAAATACTTTATCAAGACATCTTATCACCGTGTCAGTTGTCATGTCAGCACATTGATAAGCCATTTGAAAACGAGAATATTCATCTGTAGCAACAGAAAGAAAAGATTTCGCGAATTTTGGAAGAGATCCTTTGAAGTCAACTGAAATACGCTCAAGTGGCTGACTGGCTTTTACTAATTTCCTATCGATTTGTTTGTCAAAACAAATTGATATCTTTGATTATCGATATCTAATGTCAAAATTAAAAGAGACTAGTTCAATCCGCTATTTGACCATTTTATCGTTTTTATACGGTGTGCTTTGTCAAAAATATAAGCGACATGTTTCTGATAGGTGATCAATCGGAACCGGCGTCCAGGCAGATAATGTCTCCACACTTTGATTGTTTCCGTAATGGCTAACACCTTTTTTCTACCGCAGAATAATTGACACTCGCGCCGCAAAGAGTTTGGGAATAAAAAGAAACGGATAACTATTCTGCGACAACACCGCCCCGATTGCATGATCGGAAGCGTCCGTTTCGACAGCTAGCGGATCCCCTTCATTGATGTATATTATAACTGATTTAGCTATTTCATTTTTAAGACATTGAAATGCGTTCTCGACTTTTTCATTTGGGGGAAATTCCTCGATCTCTAGAAGAAGATGAAGTTTCTTTAAAAAATTGATGACCCATTTCCAATAATAAACTAACATCTCGAAAATTCACTTTAAATCATTTATGTTTGTCAGTGACTCCATATCAATAATTTCCGAATACACTCCGGATCAGGCCTCAATTAAATTTGGATTAAATAGCCTAACCATGTAATGTGATTTGATTGTTTAGAGTTCATCCATAATCGTTCACCATTATGAACGATTATGAATGGGTCTCAAGATCACGTCCGAGGATAGGTTTTGCAATGATTAAAAGACGTACATTCTGGTAAAGAACTTCGTCGTGGTAAATATCTGCGACACATCACTCATCAGTCGAAGTCTTAATATTTGACAATTTCATGTTAATTTGGCTTTTTAATGGGATTCGAAGAATGTTTTAGTTTCTAGCGAGTTTATCATCCATGAAATTTTCGGAATTGCTGGTGTTGATCAATGCTGTACAATGAGGTTGTTCAATTTTATAATTGTAAAGCTTCCATCAAGTTCTTATGGAGTATCGTGCATGGAATATTTTGCGTACATGATATCTTTGTTCAGAAAATGGACGGGTACTGGATCTGGTTAATATTTGATTGCGAGGGTGGAGATACTACAAAACTGCTAGCAAGAGCTTCCACAATAGCCTCCTTGTCAACTACATCACCGGATTCCAAACGAACACAAATAATCGTGTTAGATAGTGTACGACGATGTCTAACATATGCTTAAAAGCGTTTGGGAGTCCTGTTAATGTCAGAAGCAGTATCCTCTACAAATACTTTTCTTTTTGAGCGTTTTAGTTGGTTGCAGAGATTGCCAGTATAATCTCGAAATTGATGTTTACAAAATATAAAATTTATATCAATATTGATATAAAATTTATATCAATTTCGAAATTGATATTTATTCCCAATTAAATATTGTGAAATCAATATTTAAATACATTATTGGCTTCTTGGTAAGTTAAACATTGTTTAGTTATTAATATATCGAAATTTTTTTAAATAATTGATACTGATCCATTATTGATAAAAAATTATTGGAGCTGGATCAAAGAAAGGAGAAAAATTTTATTTGATATTTCACTAACCTCCGTTAGCATTTATTCAGAAAATTACAGTTTTTTAAAATGTACAGGCCAAATATTAATGCCAAATAAATGCAAATGAAGATTAATTTTCTGAAGATGCTAACAGAAGTTAGCGAAATATCAAATAAAAGTTTCCTGCTTTCTTTGAGCCAGCTCCAATAATTCTTTATATCGAAATGTGATCATATGCATATAGACAACAAATTTAGCTCATATAGACAAGAGAAAAAACATTCTAAAAATCAAATCAGCTAATTGAGTCTACGTATCTAATATAATTATAAAATAAAATATAATAATGCTAAATCGAAATTTAATAATTAAATAATAAAATTAATTGTTTTTAGATTTTTTATTAGTTAAATCAAGTTAAAATAAAAAACTAAAATTTAAAAAGTCAATTTTATGAATTGACTAATAAATAACAGACGTTGTATCAGAATAAGAATTAGAGGTCATCAGGAGGAACTGCTATGCTATGAGGTTTCGGCACCTAACTCCTCTACCCAACATAGCAGCATGGCCAAATACATGCTAATGATGTATTTCCTCTGATAAAATTATCTAGTATCTTATTCTAATGCAAAGTATATTATTTATTATCCATCCATAAAAATTTGCCACTTAAGAGTTTAAATTTATTCTTTATATTATTGTGTAGATTTATATATTTTACTATTTTCTGCTTGATGTTATTTTTATAGTAACCTAGTTTAAAATATGTATCTATTAAATTATTTAAATGATTTGAAGAAAGCCAATATCATTACATATTGTTGCAATTCTTAAAATTTCATTATTTAATGTATTATATTTTATATTATATGGTATGCATGAATGCTCATGCAAAAATATGTTTCTTGTAAATTTAAATATGTCATCTTTACGATATAAATTAATAGTAGTTTTAGTTAATGTTAATTTAATGTTCATATCTAGATATACACCTTCTTTATCATTAATATTGGTTTGTTAAGAATAAGGCTTTCTGGATAAATGTGCTCACTAATTGAATAAAAATTATTAGAATTAAATACACAAATATCATCAATGTATCGAAACATATATTTCATATATTTATATTGTTTAGATTTAGTTTTTACACAATTATGAACAAATTCATATTCTATAAAGCTTAAAAACAAGTCAGCTATAATTGGGCTACTATTGCCATCCATTGGAACACCTTTTACTTGTCTAAATATAGATGTCCCTACTTTTAAATAAATTTGATTTATCAAAATATTTAATGATTCTATTAATTCAATTTTATCCGTATATTTATTTTTACTTAATGGTTTAATTTTTGTTAGATAAGCGTTATAGTTATTATAACATATATATGTATATCTTTTTCCGAATATAAGATTAATTAATTTTGCTAACGCTTCTTTAATATCTACTAAATCTAGATTTGTATAAAGCGTACTAAAATTGTACGTATTTATATTCTGAAAATTTAATCCTTTTGTGAGTTCTAAAAATTCTTTTGTAAAATTAATACTGAAATAGTGTTTTATACCAGTATTAATTTAGATTACCTTGCAATATTTTTGAAGTGTGCTTTAATTACCTTAAGTATTTTATTCATATAGACAAAGTGGTTTTAATGTTCATTTAAACGCACTACATATGAACCTAGGTTTTATTGAATTTTTATGTAATTTTGGATTCCAATATAATATAGGTATAGTTTTATTATCTAATTCAACCTTTATACCCTTTTTATCCATTATAGAACAGTGACTTGAAATAATTGTTTTTAATTTTAAATCTTTACATTCATGTCTTGTGTTTATATTTAAATCATTGTAATTACCTTATTTTTCTCGATGAAAGTGGTATTTTATTAACCTTTTTCATCAGGATAAATCATACAAATTTCTCGTTTTATTTTCGCTTGCAATTTTACTCTGGCCTATTGACTGCAGTGTGAATTGTTTTAAAATAAATCGTTTTAGATAAATATCGTATGCAGATTTAATTTTCATAATAGTGTTTTACGCTATAATATCGCAGAATGAATAGACGTGGTAGAATTGCCCACAGTAAGTAATCTTTCTGATTTTCTTATACGCTCTAGTATAAGAAAATCTATAGATTTTATAAGACTCAAATATAAACGCTTTCTTGATTATAAATATTAAATGTGGCATCGTATAGGATTGTGTAGTCTAGAAGGCTATTTGCTATGATTTGCTTTTTTAAAATAGAAACGCCACCTACGTTGATTCGAAATGTCAATATATGACCGAATTAATTGCCAAAGTGTTGGTATTAAAACTTGAAAATAATTAAAATATAATAATATAATTATATTATTAATAATATTAATAATAAGTGCTTTCAAATTTTCGTTCAATATTCTTAGACAGTATAAATTTATATTAATTTAGATTTTAAATTTACTTTTTCTTGAATTTGAAATTAAAAATTAAAACATCATCCATTTATACATTCTATAAATTATCGATAATATAATTAGTTATATTTGTTGATAACAAAAAATAAATTCGTATAAATTTGAATTCTCTTGAACAATTCTAAACATTTGCTAAAAACGAATCCGAAAAAAGCATATTTGTTATAAATAAATAATGTGTAAAATAATAATTTATAAATTTAAAATAACATCTTTCTTTTTTAAAATGTCGGATATATGACATTCCTATTCCTGAAAGTAACTTTCTGACAGTCTAATAAAGAGGAATTTCGAGATGAGAGTTTTCTTTAATGAGAAATTGATAAGTGCATTATTTATTTTTTATTGGTAAATGTTATAGTAAAATAAGTATAATATATAAATATAATTTAGTATCGATTCATTCTATCTCCTCTTGTATTAACACGAAATGACATTTTTAAAGCACCGGAGTCGTTTTTACCTTTTAAAGATTAAAATGTATCTACGTTGTTTAGTATATACGTACGCTACCTATTATGCATCTATACTATCTAGTAAGTAAATCCATCATTCAAACATTCAAGTGAAATACGATATTTATTATCTGAATTGTGAGTTCATGATACGGCCAAATAAGGCAGCCTTATCAAAATGTTATACCAGTATAGATCAGGTCTAAAAGAAATAAATTCCCATCAACAAAATTGATATATTGGCACAAATCTCATTCTCTTATCTGGAAAAATCCAAAGTATAAAAAATATAGAGCCTTTATTTAATATAGGAGTCCATCTATATTAGTGTAAGCGAAGAAATAGTGAATGAACAAAATGCATTTCGAATTTACATATTTCAAAAACACTTAAAAACACTATTAACATATGTTTCAAGTATTTTACAAAAATTCAAAATTCCTGTTGCTTTATATTCTAAAATATCGAATGTCTATCGCCGAAAATATATTATAATATTAAATTATATTATTCACATTTTTGCTTTCATCTCATCGACTTGATCTGATTAGAAAAAAATACAGTTGATACCCCGGAATCAATTAATCAGTCGTCTGAATCAGAAAATGAAGTGCCTGAAGGTTACTGAAATAAACACGTAGTTAAATTACAAAACTTGAATATCCAGATGAATCGAATCTAGTTGTTATTCCAAAAGCAGCTTCACGGAAACTAGGTGATGACGATGTTAATATGTTAAACGATGACGTACAAGTAACAAAGGATTATCGGGACGTAATGATCTTAAAGTCAGACCACGAACAACGACCATTGTGGGTTGTAAGTATTTACTAAAATATACGATGTACTTTTAATTACACAATTTGACTTAATTATAAATATCAATAAATATTTTTAAACTTTTTACAACTAATTTATAGCATCTGCTCTCCAAATATAATTAAATGAATTATAGATTGCATTATATATTTAACATAAAAATATCAAATAAAGTTTAATATAAAATTATAACCATTATGATATCTATCTTATTCTGACTAGTATTTTATCTATAAGAATATCTACGATCACTTTTGTCTAACATATTGAAAAATAAAAGATGTGAATTAGCTTTAATTTTTGTAGTTTGGTATTATTTTAATCTGTGTAGTTTTTATTATTTATAATTGATAATTAATATTATGTTTGGTTGACTAACATTAAATTTTATTATTTTTATTTAAAACACAATACATTAAATGCATCACTAAACACATCACAAATGCATCACTAAACTTCGGAGCGACATATCATTCATCCTTGCAAAGTGTGTGTCCTTGGCGATTCGACGAGCATCAATCCGAAAACTCAATAGTCAAGCGAATATATTCAATGATTCGCCAAACTAACATTAATGAAAATGTATAATAATAACAATTTTAATAAGGGCCCATTTGCGGGTAACCAAAATTGTATGTTATGTTGAAATGTTAAAATAATAAAATAAAAAAATTTAATTATTTATTATTATTTATTATTTTTTATTATTATTTATTATTTTTATCCGTAATGTTATATATGAAATGCTTATAGAATTATAAATAATACATGAAATGCTTATTATTCTTTAGTTGAAAGAGTTGGTTTTCCACGGGTCGACCGTGCCGACCGTAGAAGATCACGGGTGACACGTGGAAGATTAATTATTAATTAATTATTAATTAATTATTATTGATAATTTATTAATTATTAATATTAATTCATGTTAATAATATGAATTATTAATTTTTATTATAAAGGATCCATATATAATAGATCCTTTACCAGTTCTGAGGAATATGATGGTTCAGAATTATTGAAACAGCATTTGCACATTAAATTGCTCAAACATATTTCCATAAAGGTCAGTGCACCCTAAATATAGACATGCATATCGGCCTTTAGTCTTTGTCTGGTTTCAAAACAACATCTATTTCGGTTCGGCTCACTTTCAACCCATTCATAATAAGCCATTAATGTTGGATATATCTGATTTAGTTTCATGACAAATAAAATTAAAACCACCTCTTTTACATGATAGATCATGTACAGTATCCGGAGATTACAATTACTATCAGATACACTTCGAAGTTTTCCAATCAAACATCACAGATAAGTTATCATGAAACTCGTGCGAATCCTATATATAATATATATAATTCAGCAACAAACTCTGCCTAGTGTCTAAGGATGGTCCGCACAGCAATTCGATATGGTAAAGAGCGTAAGCCTCAGACAATTAAGCAAAGTGTCGGAAACGCCTTTATTCACAATGTCACACAGGCAACCGAAACGGCCAGTGAGTACTTCATTCTACTGATGAGTGTTGCCGGGTACTCATTGGTTGTCTAGAAGTGACATGGTGACTGAAAGTCGTGAATCAAAGTTCAGTCTAACAATCAACACCATTTTGTATAAATGCCATATTTCAAAAGAAATCCAGGACCGTTGTCTACCAAGCACATCCGTGCACTACTATTATACATGCCGTATCCATTAAGGATCCAACGAGTGCAACGACAATTCAGCAACAACCTCTGCCTAGTGTTTAAGGATGGTCCGCACGCACAGCAATTTGATCTGGTAAAGAGCGTAAGCCTCAGTCAATTAAGCAATGTGTCGGCAACGCCTTTATTCACAATGTCACACAGGCAACTGAAACGACCAGTGAGTACTTCATTCTAATAATGAGTGTTGCCGGGTACTCATTGGTCGTCTAGAAGTGACATTGTGACTGAAAGTCGTGAATCAAAGTTCAGTCTAACAATCAACACCATTTTGTATAAATGCCATATTTCAAAAGAAATTCTGGACTGTTGTCTACTCAGCACATCCGAGCACTACTATTATACCTGCCGTATACATTAAGGATCCAACGAGTGCAGCGACAATCTAGCAACAACCTCTGCCTAGTGTTTAGGGATGGTCCGCACAGCAATTTGATCTGGTAAAGAGCGTAAGCCTCAGACAATTAAGCAAAGTGTCGGAAACGCCTTTATTCACAATGTCACACAGGCAACTGAAACGGCTAGTGAGTACTTCATTCTAATGATGAGTGTTGCCTGTACTCAGCATTTCGATGCTGAAGTGGTCGTCTTGAAGTGACATGGTGACTGAAAGTCGTGAATCGAAGTCCAGTCTAACAATCAACACCATTTTGTATAAATGCCATATTTCAAAAGAAATTCTGGACTGTTGTCTACTCAGCACATCCGTGCACTACTATTATACCTGCCGTATCTATTAATGATCCAACGAGTGCAACGACAATTCAGCAACAACCTCTACCTAGTGTTTAAGGATGGTCTGCACAGCAATTCGATCTGGTAAAGAGCGTAAGCCTCAGTCAATTAAGCAAAGTGTCGGAAACGCCTTTATTTACAATGTCACACAGGCAACTGAAACGACCAGTGAGTACTTCATTCTAATGATGAGTGTTGCCGGGTACTCATTGGTCGTCTAGAAGTGACATGGTGACTGAAAGTCTTGAATCGAAGTCCAGTCTAACAATCAACACTATTTTGTATATATATAATGCTTTGTTTCTAAGGCATAATCAATTTAAACTGTCATAGTGTAAGTTTTTTTACTTTATTTAAAAATTATATTTATAATAGTTTACTTGCAAATTGGCACTGTCTGGACCAAAAATAAAACTAATTCGTATGTTATCCTATTTTTAGATGTAGCAAAGGAAGAGGCGTTTCGAGTGATATGCACGGAGTCAAAGTTGTAAACTTATAAAGTTCAGATATTAAAGACTTTTTAATATCAAAAACTCTTTATTATAAAAATTATAAAAACTTGTTATAAAAACTTATATAAAAGACTTATATAAAACTTATATAACTCTTTATTATGAAAACTTTTAATATTATAAACTTGTTAGCATAAAAATGATTAAAATTTAATCTATTTCAAATTTAATAAATTTAAAATTTAATTTATTTTTGTTTTCAGTAAAATTTATTTGACTGAAAATATTTTTTTATTTATTTATTTTCCTTTAGTTGACAAAATTCAATATTTCGATAACTCCTGATATCATCATCAGGATTACAATGTTTAATACAATGTTTAAATTTTTTACAATACAATGTTTAAAAATGTTTAAAAAAATTTCAAAGAATGTATTAAATTGTATTTAAAGCAAAAATTTTAAATAAAATTTCAATTTTTTTTTATTTCAAAAATTTTATTTTCTTCTTTGTTTCTATAAAACTTTATAATATAAATGGAAGAAGATTATGAGTTTAGTATTGAAATTCAATTTTTTTTATTTTGGAATATTAAATTTATCAGTCATAACTGTTTCCTATTAAGACTCCGGATGGTCGAATATTTTTGGAGGCATTTAGTCCGGTCTATAAGCATGCTCATGATTTTCTTATTGCAATAGCAGAGCCACTTAGTCGACCGGAATCTATTCATGAATATCGATTAACATCATACTCATTATACGCAGCCGTATCTGTTGGTTTGCAAACCAAAGATATAATCGAATATTTGGGTTGTCTAAGCAAGGTTACCGTCCCGGATGAGGTTAATGAATTTATTCGTGTAAGTTACAGTGTTTTTACAAAAATATTATTATAACATATTACAACATATTAATAATTAATATTAATTAATGTTAATATTAATATTAACATTAATTAATATTAATTAATGCAATAAATAAATAAACTTCATTCTTCAAAAAATATTTATTTTTTAAAATAAATTATTTTTTATTACAGTTTTTCTTCAATTCTAAATTCTATCTAATTTAGCTTTGCACTATGAGTTACGGTAAAGTTAAGTTGGTACTTAGGCATAATCAATTTTTCGTCGAAAGCTGTCATAGTGTAAGTTTTTTTTTTCAACTTTATTTAAAAATTAAATTTAATTACTAAGTTGATTGCGAATGTATCTTTACCCATTAGTGGAACAAATGTTCTGATTACATTGTAATAAATACCGTTCAAATATCCACAAAACAAATTCGAACTTTAAAAGTTCTTTGTTTGATTTTTTCGATTCGGGTATCGAAAATATTTTGTTTAAATGTAAAAACATAATCGCAAATTTCTCCTGTAAGTTTTTTGATTATGCAATGGAAACATTATCTTATAAAGTTATTTCGTTTTTTATTTTTTTCTATTTAATTGATAATTCTTAAAAACGTTGATATTTTTAACGATTTCAAAGGTGCTTTCTTATTTCGACGCAAATATTTTAAGAATTGAGAAGTGATGAGATTGATCAACGATCGAATTAGATTATTCATATCGTAAAACTCTTCAAATCTTTTTACTGTAAACACGCATAAATTCGATATTTAAAATGATTTGGGTTTTTTTACATTAATAAAACATTAATAATGATTTGGGTTTTATTTATCATAAATTAATTAATATTATGGCATAAAACATGCACTATTATAATATATTATATATTTCATTTTGTTGATATTTCAATTTGTTTATATTTTTAGATAATTGTAAAATTACAAATTTTATTATTAAATTATGAACTTATTATGCATTTTATTGTTCTGAGTTGTAGAGAGATTTTTGAAAATTTGAACCAATTAGTTTGAATCAGTCGCAGACATCGATGTGGGTCAATTCTAACGACCAATAAAAAATCGGATTAAAAATTGTAAAAACGTATTTTCATGTTATAGCTAGCATTTAAATCGATTTGAAACGATCAAGACATAGTTTTAAGCAAACTAGAAATATATTATGTCAACATAGTATTAAATACGCTCTGTGATCTAACCAGAAAATAACCAGCTTGTCCGAGATTAAAGAAATTAACCTTTTGATATTTTAGAAGGTATTTAAAGCTTAACCACCATAATTCTAGATTGGCAACTATATTGGTAGCAATATGTCGAAATTTTATACAAAATTACGTATAAAGTTTACAGTCATCTAATTTTATAAATAATTAATGTACCGACAATAATAGATTCATTAACTTCCTCCGGAAGTTAGACAACTCAAATATTCGATTATATATTTGGCATCACAATTATCGTATTGGGTGCATCACATCAACTTAGATATCCGCGTTATATTGTCGCTACATGTATATACGAAAGAAAGCAGCAGCATAATCTTCAAGAGCAAGACATTCGCGATCTGCCAATAAACGTATAAAGCAAAACTAACATCACATGATCTAGGTAGCCGTAAAAGCTTAATTTTATTAGATCATAAATATTTACATATAAAATTTTCTTGCTCTTTTTCGAAATAAAAATGAAGTTTTTGATATTAATACACATTTTCAGCTTACGTGAAAATCTTTATCTAACATTATTATATAAAATATCGGTATCGTAATAAAGAAATAAGTATATCAGTATGTTTGCCTGCAAAAGTTATAAAACTTAACTGGATATGATTATAAATGATTTGATTATTGTCATAGAAGAATTGAGAGATTTGTAATTGAAAGATTGCCACTCCCACATCACCAGAAAATATTTTTCAAATTTTACGCTTTGTAATCTGCACTACAAATAAATTCCAATTTTTAATGAAAATAATTTTAAAATATTTTAATATTTTAAAATTCTAGCAAAATTAATAAACTTGAATATTTGGTCAAATGTTTTGTTACATAAAGGTGCAAAGCAATGGTGTATTAAACTTGAAATTAAAATTGGTGTTCAATAGAAAATTCATCGGAATTGAGTTTCTACTCAAATAAATTAATTTTACAAATAAATTTCTTTGTTGATGTCGTAAGAAGTACTACAAGTTCTTACGATATCGAGAAAAATTATGTGCGAGTTAAATATTATTTAACTCGATGATGTTACATCGAGTTAAATTTAACGATGATGTTACTTGTTAATTTAACAATATGTGAGAAATGTTTAAATATTTCGATATATAAAAATTTCACAAATTTGCAAATCTGTATTTAACTGAATTTTTTAACAAAATACGGTCGTGTTAGATTGCATGTATACAAAGTTTCAATTTCTATAAAATCTTATACGGATGTTTTTTGAAATATAGCAGTTGTGTATTTGAATTATACAAGTAAATATTAAAAATTCATCGTTAACGATCAGCATACAGCGATATTACAATATCAATTTTATATAACAATGTTAATATTAAATTCATTTTTAATATTAATAAATTAATATTAATAAATTCATATATTTATATTAAATTTATTTTAAATATTAATTTAATATTTAATAATTAATATTATTCAATCCTATTTATTTATCGATATCAATTTGTTAATATCAATTTTAATTTTATAGTAATATATATATTTAGTCCATAAGATGATTTTGCTATGGGCCCTTTTCAATTTATCGTAACATCCATGTACCACATTCGTACATATCGAAATTATGTTCAAAAGTAATATGTATATCTTCAAGGAATTTGTTGATCGTAAAATAGTTTTGGCTTCTTAACTGCTTCGGATTTACCGTGCCTAAAAACGTTTAGTTTTTAAACTCCGTAATTACAGAGTTTTCTATTATTTGTTTCGACTGTTAAGCGAACAGTATTTTCCTTTAGGATATATTGTACAAACTCCTGAGTGATCCAGTTATTAAAGAATGCAGAGCACCGGTGAAATCAGTATCATTAAATAACGATCGTGTGACAGAACATGAAGAGGTATTTTACGTTAGTTTTTACTCACACGTTATTTCATATACTTTCAGATACAAACCGCCAGTAAACCTTCTTCTACAGCAAGCAAAGTCGTTGAGCAGAACAACGACGACATTCCACAAGATATTGCGAGCTACTACGATAAAATAGATAAGTTAGAAGAAGAGCTGGAAGAACTGAAGACTATTTCATTTGTTGTAAAGCAAGAAACAAATGAAATTCTACAAAAACGGTACCTGCTGACATTATATCTGTTGATGATTATGTGACAATGTTACAGATGTCTAGAACTAGATTATCCCCTAATTAGTGAGTATGATTTTAAAAACGATACAACTCTTGAGAATATTGGAATTGATCTGAAACCTAATGCAGTACTTCGTCCATATCAAGAGAAGAGTCTCAGAAAAATGTTCGGCAATGGACGAGCACGGTCCGGAATCATTGTCTTACCTTGCGGTTAGTGTACGTTTAGATTATAGTTGTGGTTAGTATATGCCCTACATTACAGTTTTAGACTTATAAAAATGATATCTAGTTATTATTACAGCATTTGGCTATTTTTAAGTTTCAGGTCAGCTTTGTAATTGTTGTTTTTGGAATTGGCGACTTGTTATCAAATTTTTTATATTTTTATATTTAATAAAATTATATTTTTATATTTATCAAATAAACATATTCTTAAATACATATACTAAAACATTGTCTATCTAAAGCATTGTCTTTAGACAATGTAATCAGACATTATAATGCCTCGGCAAATAATTTTAATTTAATAATTTAATAATTAATATTTAATAATTTAATAATTTAAATTTTGGCAAATAGTAATATTAAATAAATTATCTGAACGATAAATTATTTTATGATTTATGAAAAACTTTATTTTGCTTAAACGTTATTTTAATTAAAACGTCCAGAACGTTCATAGAACGTTTAAGTAACCTGAAAATAAATTTTAAATTAATAAATTTCGGCCGTTTACAAAATTTCTCAATAGCTTTTGACTAATAATAAAGAATTATTCGTTGCCCCATCTTGACTGTAATAGCAGCGTCATATCGTATATGTTACTATCCTTAATATTTATTTTTAGGTGCTGGTAAGACATTAGTTGGTGTAACAGTTACATGCACAATCAATAAGCGCACTTTGGTTTTGTGCAATTCCGGCGTATCTGTAGAACAGTGGAAAGAACAATTCAAAACATGGTCTACTATAAATGATTCAAAGATATGTCGATTTACTGCGGATTCGCGTGATAAACCAATTGGTATTTATAGTTTGTTATCAAATTATTTTAATGCAGTTGAACGTTTCCAACTAATCGGAGTTGCAGTTGTCACTAAATTAAGTTAATCTTATCATTTGTCAAAGTGCAATTATCGAAGTTGTTATGCAATTCTTTTAAATCCTGGTTTGAGAATCAATAATTTATCATTATGATTAGAATATTATCTTGATTTATTTAAAAATAATAATTAATTATTGATTTAATTTTAAACTCTTGTTTGATCTATTTTTTGTATAATTGTTTGTTTGGAATTCGCTTAATAAAATACTTAAAATCTCAAAGAAAATAAAAATTTTATTTAAAAATTAAAAGTTAATATTTAAAAATTTTAATCCATGCCGTACTGGCAAATAAGCTTTAGATTCTTGGTAAGTTTCATTATTTCATCAATTGAACAAATTACTTCAATGAAAAATTCCCAGACACGCGATTAAATACTTGAACTTATTCTGCAATTGTGTTAACAATTCGTAAAATTTGTGTAATGACGTTCGTGTAATCTTTTAAGTCCGTGTGGACTTTATATTCGGCAATCTTTTACTAGGAAACAATAGCAACTGACCAGGCGCCAGTGACAAAAATAAAGACAGAATTTATGTTTCAAATTATGGGATATTTTTCCCATAATGATGAGATATTTTTATATGATATTTTCATATTTTTATTTCAAATCGATTTTAATTTGAAAGTCGAGAATCTACGTATTCGTTGATTTGCAGAATATCAATTGTTCAAGAAATAAAAATTAAGAAATTACTTTAAGAACTGAAAATAAAAATGCCATTTGGTTTCCCGCAAATGGGTCACATAAAGTTACTAATCTTTACTTCGTTATGAATCAGACAGCTACCCATTAAATCTATTGTGTTCCCATTCTGAAAACGCAGAGATAGATGTGACTCAAGAAAGCACACTGGGTTACCGCGCAGTATGGTTGCACTGATACGCTGCCACGTCCGATCACTGTGGTATCCGGTTGGCTGGATGAACTTCTTCCCAAGTGTTTCCGAGAAGCAAGATGCGCTAGGTCCTAGCGCACCTAGCGTTTCCACTGCTATTAGGATGAACGCGTATTGGTGCTCATCGAGGACTTTATATTTGGCAATCTTTTTCTAGGAAACCATAGCAACTGACCAGGCGGCAGTGACAGCGTGTGTTTGATGAGTGGTCGCAAGTGTTTTGGGAGAGGTAAAGTCCCACACAAGCACACGACTGGCCTTAAATGGAAACAATCAGTTATAAATTTAAGCAGCTATAACTAAAATTTATAAAACTTTAAGTTCTTGGATTAATATAATGTATATGAAGTCAATATTTATGTTGTTAGAAATATTTTGTGAAATTTAAGAGAGTGCTAAAACTCTAAATGTAGCATTAAGTCGATGCAAGACATTATATGAAAAATATAAATTCAAACAATAAGGTTTGATTAATTTCGAATTTTAAATATTTAATATTAAATATATAATAATTTTTAATCAAAGAATAGTCTTTTTACACAAAACATTTTAAAACTAACTACTTTAAGTCTTATTAACCAATATAAGTTTTATAAGTTATAATAATATAATTATTAAAAAACTGTCTATATATTAATATTAAATATATTACAGAATATCCGTTAAAATAATTTTAATTATAGGTTCATCCATTTGCATCAGTACTTACTCAATGATATCACACACTCAACGTAGATCATACGAAGCTGAGAAGGTGATGGATTGGCTAAAAACGCAAGAATGGGGATTGATGTTGCTCGACGAAGTTCATACCATTCCAGCAAAAATGTTTAGAAGAGTGTTAACGATTGTTCAATCTCATTGTAAGCTCGGACTCACAGCAACACTTCTTCGTGAAGATGATAAAATTCAAGATCTAAATTTTCTAATCGGTCCGAAATTGTTCGAAGCTAATTGGCTAGAACTTCAAAACAAAGGATACTTAGCTCGAGTGCTTTGTGCAGAGGTTTGTGAATAATTATTTTATCTATCGATTTGCATCATGCAAGATATAATAATTTTAAATAATAAAGAATCTTAATATTTAAAAAAATCTTAATAATATTTTTTTGAAAGAAATTTATTTCTTTTTTATTTTTTTATTAAAAAAACAAATTAATATTTTTTACTATTGTTTTAATTTATTAGATTATTAGATATTCCTTATCGAATAGCGTATGATTGCCGGAGAAGAATAAAATTTACAATTCCTTATATAATGACTTAAATACTTACTTTGGTAAGCTGATGTATAGTGAAAGCTTAAATACATCTACGAATAACATTTGGGAAAAACTCATATATTTGATAAAATAAAAACGCAAATGAAAATAACAAACAATTATAAAAGAAAAGATCAATAATAACTTTGTCTTCATATTCAAAAAGCTATATTATGATATAGTAATGACAGAGGTTAATTCTAATGATTTAAATATAAACACAACATATGAATGTAGTGATTTAAGTTTAGAAACAATTATTAAAAGTCATTGTTCTATAATGGCTAAGAAGGGTATAAAGGTTTAATCAGATAATTAAACTATACCTATATTATATTGGAATCCAAAATTACATAAAAATCCAATAAAACCTAGGTTCATATGTAGTGCGTTTAAATGTACATTAAAACCACTTTCTGTCTATATGAATAAAATACTTAAAGTAATTAAAGCACACTTAAAAAAATATTGTAGGGTAATCGAAATTAATAGTGGTATAAAACACTATTTCAGTATTAATTCTACAAAAGAATTTTTAGAACAGACAAAAGGAATAAATTTTCAGAATATAAATACGTACGATTTTAGTACGCTTTATACAAATCTAGATTTAGTAGATATTAAAGAAGCGTTAGTAAAATTAATTAATCTTATATTCGGAAAAAGATATACATATATATGTTATAATAATTATAACGCATATCTAACAAAAATTAAACCATCAAGTAAATATAAATATATGGATAAAATTGAATTAATAGAATCCTTAAATATTTTGATAAATCAAAATTATTTAAAAGTAGGGACATCTATATTTAGACAAGTAAAAGGTGTTCCAATGGGTGGTAATAGTAGCCCAATTATAGCTGACTTGTTTTTAAGCTTTATAGAATATGAATTTTTTCATAACTGTGCAAGAACTAAATCTAAATTATATAAAGATATGGAATATGTTTCGATACATTGATGATATATGTGTATTTAATTCTAATAATTTTTATTTAATTAGTGAACAAATTTATCCAGAAAGCCTTATTCTTAAGAAAACCAATATTAACGATAAAGAAGGCATATATCTAGATATGAACATTAAATTAACATCAATTAAAACTACTTTTAATTTATATCACAGAGATTACATATTTAAATTTACAAGAAACATATTTTTGCATGAGCATTCATGCATACCATATAATATAAAATATAATACATTTAATAATAAAATTTTAAGAATTGCAACAATATGTAATGATATTAGCTTTCTTCAAAAACTGAAACCTAAAAACTGAAATTAAATCCTCGAATGATAGCTGGATAAATAATAAAACTACTATTAATTTATATCGTAAAGATGACATTTTTAAATTTGCAAGAAACATATTTTTGCATGAGCATTCATGCATACCATATAATATAAAATATAATACATTAAATAATGAAATTTTAAGAATTTCAACAAATTGTAACGATATTGGTTTTCTTCGAAATCATTTAAATAATTTAATAAATGCATATTTTAAACTAGTTACTATAAAAGTATCATCAAACAGAAAATAGTAAAATATATAAATCAACACAATAATATTAAAAATATATTTAAAATCATTAGCGGAAAATTTTTATGGATGGATATTTAATAATATACTTTGTATTACAATCAAATTTCGTCAGAGGAAATACGTCATTAGCTCGTATTTGGCGTCGCTGCTATGTTGGGTCGGGGAATAGGGGGCGAAACCTTATTAAATATAAGTACGTTCTGATGACCTCTAATCCTTATTCTTATACATCGTGGTTTATTTATTAGTCAATTCATAAAAATTGAATTGAAATTAAATTAAATTAAAAAATTAAATTTATATTTTTTATTATTACTTGATATAAGTTATATAAAACTTTATTAAAATTATTTATTTGTTTGGGATTCAAAACTGTCGGTGTCAAAGAAAACATTTGGACGCTATAGCAAGTCTCTTTTCTTTCTGTTATTGTGTTGATTTATATATTTGATTAAGATTAATTAAGATTTGAGTAATTAAGATTTATAAAACTGTTAAACAATTTCATTGGAAACGGTCATTATAGTAGACAATATAATAGACATTTTTAATATGAATTTAATATTATAATATTAAATAATATGTAATTTTTATTTATAATAATAAATGTATAATAAATATAATATTTATTTAATTTTAATTTAAAGATAATATTTATTTCGTTGCTAAATCTATAAAAAAATTGTATAATTTGCTAATTTCGTAATATGTCTGAAATTCTTTATGCTACTGTAATTCGTTAAGTTAATATAATGAAATTCTTTAAGTTACCTCAATGTTAACATTATATTAAAATTAATATAAAAAAATATTGTTAGTATATAAATAAGTTAATTAAAGTTAATGTAGTTAATATATATAGTCTATATATAATTATATAGTCTATATAAAATATAAAGGGCTACTTAAATCAAGAATTCCACAAGTTATTTTATGTTCTAGGTATGGTGTCCAATGGTACCGATTTTCTTTCGTGAATACTGTGAGAGTAAGGCAAGAGGCAAACTACTACTGGCTGTGATGAATCCGAATAAATTTCGTACTTGTGAATACCTAATAAAATATCACGAAAGTCAACACGACAAAATAATTGTCTTTTCAGATAGCGTTTTTGCATTAAGAGAATACGCCATTAAATTAAACAGGTAATTTTATTATTTATGGTCAAAAACTCTCGTGTATCGCTTTAAACTTGATACACGTTACATCAATATTTTTACAATTTTATCGTAGAAATTTCCTTTGTCAATGAATTATTTCGTATTTCTTGCTGAATTCTTTCGAATTTCGCATTAAGACAAAACATTCAGAATTATGAAATTTTAATATCTAATTAATAATATTCAACAAAGCTGTACAATAATGTGTGAATCATTGCGTAATTGTACAGTTACCTATATAATGAATTACCTATTAAGGAATTCATTTAATCTCATATATAAAGATATCAAAGATAATTTATATAAAAGAGAGGGAGTTCGTTAAATACTTTGCATGAACGTGCATACACATATAATAAATTGCAAGCAGATAGTTTTAAAGAAAAATTAATTTTATAGTAATAAAATAAGTCAATTTTAAAACTAAAGAAATTTTAGTTCGGAGAGGTAATATATTATTTTGATAAAAAATAATTATTTGGGTAAAACACTGACTAATAAATTCAATAACAAGCGCTGCACCTTCGATCTTTTCAAAAGATCGAACAAACATTTTAAAGTCGAAATTTGGATACATTTCAAAAATGTAGAAATTATTAAGTCGAAATTTGGATGTATTTTCTGAATGCAATTTCAAGTCAACAATTTTATATTTTTTATGGATTTCTCGTAGCGTCATATTTTTCCGGAGCCAATCATATGATTCATTTCGATGACGTGATTGGAAATAGTGAGAAATATTTTTATTTTTCAGATTTTTGATAAGGGTTGCAAGTTCAGCCGAAATAAAGTCGATTTGAATTTTGAACTTTCTCACATTTTTAATTTTAATAGATTAAAATTTTTGCCTTACAAATAATAGTTTTGTATTATTAAAAAATATTTCCTTTTTTATTTTAAAAATATGGTATTTAAAATTATGAGATTAATAATTTATTTGACAAACTATATTGACGTATTATAACCATTATATCGATTTATTTATATTTATTCTTTAATATTTAACATATATGATACTAGCAACATTTGTTGGTGAATGTTATCTTCTTTATCATTTTCATTTTTTGTCAATTTCCTTTTATTGAACCTAATTTTTGTTTTACAACGAAAATTTATAAGCTACGACTTGATAACCTTATTCCCTTAATTTTACTTAAACTAGATAAATTTTCTGAAACTAATCGAAAAAGAATAATATTTATTAAACGGAAAAACAATTTCGGTTTATTTTTTCCGGCCTTTTATATACGGTCCAACATCACAATCCGAGCGATTACAAATTCTACAGAATTTCACCCATAATCCGAAGGTGAACACTATCTTTGTGTCAAAGGTAATTGCTATTAACTAAACGTTCTACAAGACAACTCAATCGCAGATTGCAGACACCTCATTTGACTTACCTGACGCCAATGTTCTGATACAAATCTCTAGTCAGGGTGGATCAAGAAGGCAAGAAGCTCAACGACTAGGTCGAATCTTGCGTCCCAAAAAAAGTACATCTTAGCTGTGTTTTATTTATCTTCGAATTTTGTTATAGATGCGGTGACGGAAGCATACAACGCTTTCTTCTACTCACTTGTATCCACTGACACTATAGAAATGTACTACTCAACGAAGAGGCAAAGTTTTCTTGTTAATCAAGGGTACTCTTACAAAGTGGTGACTAAACTTGATGGTATGGATAAGGTATGCTTTAAACGCAGTCGTTATCAGAGTAATTTAATTTTTCGTTTTGCAAAAAATTATCTATCGTTTATTTGTATGCCCGCTGTCAGTAAAGTGTTCAACAATAGAGAACAATTATTAGTTAATAATTATTGGAGCTGGATCAAAGAAAATAGGATTTTTTTTTGATATTTCGCTAACTTCTGTTCGCATCTTCAGAAGATAATATTCAGGTAATTTTCTGGTAATTTTCTAAAGATGCTAACAGAAGTTAGCAAAATATCATAAAAATCCTATTTTCTTTGATCCAGCTCCAATGATTATTTATTAATAATTGATCATTAACAACTATTTAAAATTATAAATATTTTAATTAAATTCTAATAATTATAAATTTAATTAATGATGAATATATATTTCATATTAACTATTAAATATATACAAATTATTTAAAATTTATGATATAATCGTCGATTGAATTTAATTACCTAATTGAAGCTAAATAAATGTATTTATAAAGCAGTTTAAACCGATTCAAATAAACTGAGTGAACAAAAGCCGATTGAACAAACCGATCAAGCGAACCAATCGAATGAACCGATCGAACGAACCGATCGAATGAACCGATCGAATTAACAGATCGAGCAAACCGATCGAACAAGCCGATCAAATAAACCAATTGAACAAACCAAAAAAAATATTTTAATTAATGATAAAATTTAATAAAATAATATATTAATTTTAAATAATTTCTAATAAAACGCATTTGATCAGTAGAAGCAAAATCGAAGCATTCAAAATACGCTATTTAAATATTATTTTTATTTAAAATAATTTTAATATTACTATTATTTATGTAATAAAGCAATGTTATAAACAATACAATAACTTGTTTATGTCAACGATGTTATTATCAAACTATACAGATGTTTCGTAAGTTAGCAATTTCCAAGTACTTTATTATGCATGAACGAATAATCAATTAATCAATTTCACGTCGTTAACATATATTCTATTCAAACGATAATCATCAACTAACCCCAATTATTTCCGTGATTTAGACTGTATTGTCTTATTCATCAGACGAAGATATAAAAGTCCTTCTTCAAAAAGTTCTTCTCAACATGGAGGTTGACGATAATGACCTTGAAACTATGGTAGTGAATGATGACGTCACGGGTGCTACATCTTCACAACCAACAAAGGTATTTGTTTATTAGTATACGTTTTTACGATGTGTTTTTCCCCTATAGGTAAACAGAAAGCTCACGTTAGGGGCGTTATCAGGTGCTTCAACCTCGGTATATAAGGAAGCTAGAGCTGAGAAACGGCCTGCTAAACATAAGCACACGCATCCGCTGTTTAAGAAATTTCGATAACTTTCAATTGAAATGTATAGACATTCTTTATTCTAAATTAACAATATTGCCTTCGTAATTAAAATAATACTTATCTTATTCTTTTTTGTTAATATTGAATCTAAAAACAATATTGATGTAGTCTATATGCATAGATTCAAAAATGTTCTAACTCGTTTAGTAAAATTCAAATTTTCTTCATATAAATATAAATATAAAGGTTATGCTTAAAATACCAATAATTATTAAGAAAAATTAACACCTATTTATCCAAGCTTTCAGCATTCGCCTTCAGGAATTTAAATATTCACAATTTATAATTGTAATCAGTTATATCTTAAAATAAAGAATTATTTGAGATCGACATTTATTTACAAGCATTCATTATGAATCGCAGCAACCTGTGTTCATTATATCATCGAATCGGTGCAGGTGATCTTTTGACGGATTTTATATTTATTTTTGTCAATTGTGCTAGATCACACAAGGTGATTTCATAGCAGAAACCTGCTACGGTATCATTCATTCCATTTTGAAGTAATGAATAAATGATACATTTATGATCTTTCACTTATATCTAATATTTATCTAATATTTGTCGCTGAGATAAAATTCGCAGAATATTGTATTCAAGGTTACGTGATATTGTTATCACACAACATGCTGTCTGTTTTATAAATATTTAAATTCAAATGTCAATTTAAAATTGTTTATAATTCAAACAACTATGGCATAACAGTGTCCATATCGTTTACCAAAACAAAAATTCCTGTTGTCAAATTCTTTCAGATTAGGTACTTTGTTCTGTCTGAACGTATTTGTTTCTGTTTGTTTTGTTTATTTGAAAAAATATGTTTCTGATACGAAATTAAAATTGTATTTCATTGCTCCAATATTTCAAATCTTAATGTTCTAAATAAAATATTATGCTGGATAAATGAGAGTCAAAACTTAACAGGAACTTAACTAATTTGAAAATAATGGACAGTTTTCTATAATTAATTAAAAATAAACTAATTTAATTGTCTTAATTAATTAATTAAAAAAACATCGATTAATTTATTAATCGATGATATCGTTGTGCACATAAAGATTATTTCTTAACAAAATTATAATAATCAGCCGGAATATAGATGATGAGTTAAAAGCATATTTGAACTTCGTTCTATTTTATTAGACAAGACTATCAATTAACAGATATTTTATTGTAACATATACAAATAACAATTTTACATTCGTTCTATTTTTTCAAAGTTGACGATAGATTAATCGATGCTTTACAAATTTATTTGTAACGCAGTTTGTAAATAGAAAATGCATCCGGAGAAATTGTCGCAATAACAGACATTTCTTCAATTGATGATAATTGGCAAATATCAGCAACTCGATTTACTTTGTTAATCTCACCCATACATTCAGAATTTGATATATCGAAGACTTTGACCTAAACCGTAATTAGAAGGCTGTTGAAATGTCCTATTATATTAGAAATAACGAAATTATTTAATGACCAGTAAATAATTAATTTAAATTAATTTTGTTAATTAATTTACGGATTAAATTAAAAATTAAAAGTTACAAGAAAAACATTAAATTGTGAGCTAATGTTGTTTGTGAGCTAACCTTAGCTCTGATGTACAAAACTGAACAACTTTCTGTGTGTAGATTATATCAAAATGTCTAAATAAGAAAATAACAAGAAGAAACGCATTAATTTTAGGTCAATATTTTGCTTATTTATTGTGGATATCGGACCATTTTAAATTTAAGACTATCTTTGTATGGAGATATCATGGAAATTGTTAAGATCAAAATATTTTACGTATACGACATTAATTAATTAACTTAATTATAACAGATATTTTAAATAACTCTCAATTAACAGAGATTTTACAAAATTATAATAATCAGCCGGAATACAGTTAAAAGCATATTTGAACATATTTGTTAGAAATAACGAAATTATTTAATGACCAGTAAATAATTAATTTAAAGTTAATTAATTAATTAATTAATTAATCGAAACGTGCCTCGATTACTGTAATTTGTATTCAACGTACTAACAAAATTGATGGTGTTCAAGTCGACGAAGCCAACCATCGTTCAAGTCGACTAAACCAAAATTAGCATAGCGTTCATGTGGATAGGATAGTTGAAAAAGGTGGTTCTTGGGTGTTATAGATGAAATATTCGCGATAGACTTCGTAATAAGCCAGTCGTAAAACAAAACCGTCGCATCAACAGTACGAAATGATGTCTCAATAAACCTCGCAAATAGGCGACTACGATGGCAGGGCCGCGTTCTTCGCGCAAACGAACATCAACCATCAATATCAACCATCACTCCATTGGGCACTCCATGCCCAATGGAGTGACAGTGAAAAAAGCAGACTCCGTAACGAAACGGAACAAACGCTGAAGAAAAAGAGAAGAAGATTTAGTTACAGTGGTTAACTAAAATATTAAGTTCCCAATGTAATCATTTTATTTTATTGGAATAAAATATTATTTAACACCACATTTAAAATCCATAATAAATTATTGTTATTGAACGAAATAGTGTGTGTGAATGTAATTAAATTATTAAAATTTAATTATTAAAATTTAAATTTATTTCTAAATAATAACCAAACCTTAATAATTTAGTATATATTTATCCACTCTATTATCGAACATTTGAGCTTTGCGACGAAAATTATATAATATATGATAATATCTTTTAATTTCCAATCAAAATTTAGTATTTTTTCGACTAAAGGATTCGACATTTTAGTTGCTAATGTTGTTGCTAAAAGATTATTGTCTTTAAGTAAGGAGTTTTGTTAGCGATAATAAGGGCTCACAATTTAGACAATGAATATGACATATCGACATTAGCCATATCACATATTGTATGTGAGAAATATTCTCGAATTTTATTAAAAAAATATTATATTTTCTGTTGGTATAATTTTATTTTTAAAAAATAAAATTTTGAACGCCGATTAATTAAATGCTGAAATAATTGAGTTAGTTACATTTATAATCGTAAGTTATAATTAATTATGTTACTAAAGAAGTATATTGATGAACGGGGCTTACTGCAGAAACGCGTTCATCGAACGCACAGATATACAGCTGACTATCTTGTGCAAATCGAAGAATACGTGCGCGTGTTAGAAACGCAGCTGTTCTTGATCCTTTAATGCAACCGACATACTCCAAATCATTAAAATTACAAATATGATAAGCCTATAAATATATCGTCCGAAATTAAAGTAATCGATGAGCAGACACTTCAGTATACCTCATGCCGGACATAAGGATGTAATGTAGTCGGTCTGAGACTGATAATTAAATGCTTTGTTTCATTCTCGAAATGACTGCTTAGAATACTACCTAAATCAAGTTTACTTAGAGCTAACATATTTTATTTGGCAATACCTTTTACGGGCAATGCATGATACGTGTGATCGATATTTTGACTTGATAATGAATTGAAACTGTAGATACTAGCTTTCAGCAAACTACCTACGAATACTCCCCTTTGATATTGCAGAGAATAAACTCAAAATTTACGGCGTATACAAAATATTTTAAATATCATTTAAAATATAATATAATTAAAACTGTTTTTAATTCTTAATATTTTAATATAATCTATTCTTAATACTCAATAAAATCTATAATAATGATAAATAGCTCATTTGTTAGTAAAACATTTTGTAAGTTTTCGCAAATTACAAAACACTGGATTTTACGTTTTAAAATAGTTTACAAGAAAGAGAAGCTATCAGGTAAACTTGGAATTCTGATAAATTATAGCAATGTTAGTGCTCTAACACAAAGGAAATAACATCGACATAATTTTATCGTAGAAATATGAAACGTTTACATACGTTATATAACTAAATGCCCATTTTAATGGACTTTATAATCTTTTTGAATAGATGTTGTTGTAATTGTGTTAATTGACCATGAATTATTCGTGAATATACACGCACCAAGTATAAAAAATACGGAATTGTTTGGTTCAATATTTCGGCTATCAATTGTAGCCATCATCAGGGAAAGGTTTTAATCTAAATGTCAAACAAACTGAGAAATTAATGCTATGTAAAGCAATAGATTGCAGATTGTACAGCTTATGCTGTTGCCTATTTCATTATATTTAATGTTTAATTCTGAACAGAACATCTTTATTAGAAGTGCATCAGCCTATTTTAAGTTTGTGCTTACATTGCATGTAATGTAAATGATGCAATTTGTATGTTATCTTCGTCATGCTCATCTTTTGGGTGTTTGTGAATAGAGAAAATACTCAAGCAGAACACACAACGCTGTGTGTTCTGCTTGAGTATTTTCTCTTACTGAAAAGGAGGAACATTTTGATGGTGTGATCGAAAACATCCTTGGATGTTGATTTGTTTGTTTGGTTCCTTACATGTCACGTGTTGTGAGACTAGGTTATTATGTATTTTTACGTTATCATTGAAGTTGGCAGAATAGTCACAATGGTAATATAGCGTAATTGTATTATTAGTGACTTAACTAAATTAATTGAATTCAATTAATTCAGTTAATTTTGTTTCATTTTTAGATTAAAAACATTTCCTGATGATGGCCACAATTGATAGTCGAAATATTGAATCAAAAAAACACATTTTATTTTATTCTTGGTTCGTGTATTTCACGTAATTTATGTTAAGCTAACAAAATCACAACAGTTAAAAAGATTATAAAATCCTTTAAGATCAAAACGAAATATCAAAGCAGACAGTACGTTTTTTAAATGCACATTTACAACAAAAAAGATCACACATTTTATGAATTCTATATAAAAAAATAGATATTAATTTTAAAACATTTCCAGTTTAATAATGCGAAATAAAATGTATTCTTAATATGATGAGGTTCACTAAAAACGAAATGTAGAGTACCGCTGTAGACTAAAAAGGATTGAAAAATGTAAATAATTAAAAATATAGTAATCGAAATTTGTAACAGAGTGTATTGGATTAAAGAATCCAACTAACGACGGATTTTATTAAACGTGAAACTATACACGGCATTTTTGCATTTCAAATAAAACATTAATCTTCAACGTTTGATGAAAATTATTGATAATTAGGAATATTTGAGTCAACATTTAAAAAAGAATACTCAATAGAATATTTTCGTATTTATAGCAAAGTGCAATTGCAACTATATTTTGACAAAACTTATCAAAACTCTTAATAATGAATAACAAATAATCAAAAAATGCCCTCTTTACATAAAAATGGTCTTCTTAGTAAATGCATTGTAATTTAAATTGTCATTTGATATATGATTTATCGATACGAATTATATTTCAATTTTATATACCAGTTCAGGTAAATTTTAAAAAGTATTTGTGGTTTATCTGTCATTATGGGTTATTTTCCTCAAATTCTAAATAACGGAGAATGAATCGAAGAAAAGTATCGGATTTATAAGCCGATGCGTTGCGAGTTGTGTGTGCTAAATTTTAATATTTCAGGAACATTCGAATATTTTTACTAGGAAACGTTTATTTAAGACTAAAATTTAATATAAAATTATATTTATTATATAATTAGTGTATTCGTGCAAATAAGTGGATTAAATGTGCGCGAGCACATTTGAATTTACAAATTTAAATAATAAATATGATAATTTCCATAAATTGAAAATAGTCGTGTAAAATCGAATATTTTTCATTTTGAAATTGACTAACTTTGTTTTAAGAACAATATGGGTAGCAATCTACAATGTTAGCACATAAATAGAATTTATGTCAATTAAATGTTGATTCCCAAAAGTCGGATCAGATAACCCCGCATATAACATATAGTAAAAAATAATTACAACTCTGTAAATTGTCAGTTAAGAAAACAATCTAAATTCATCTTCATAAAAGAGTCAATTTTAAAAATAAAATAAATGATCGAATAAAAATATTAAAAATATTTTTATATTTAAATATTTAATTATTTATTCAATAAATAAATGTTCATTAGTTGCTTTTAATTGTTCCTTAATTTGCTGTTTTAAGGAACAATTAAGAAATAACTGTTTACGAAACAATAGGCAGATTGAAGAAGAGTTTTCTTTTGTTTCAAAAATAAAAAAATTAATTACGCAAATAAAAATAAATAAAATTACTCAAGAGTTAGTTAATAATAACTTGTAATTTACCTATCATTTACTTTGCTGCAGCACAAATATTCTAATGAGGTAATAGGCGAAGATGGTGCTAATCCTGGTGATACGATGATTTGATCAACGTGACTTTCTTCCATTCTGCAGTCATAGAGAAATACTAATCCCGAAGACAACCCGATGTAGAAATAATATTCGGAATCACAATTCCAAGCACAGCTCCATGCTGGCGCATATTATTTATTCAATAAATAAATGTTCATTAGTTGCTTTTAATTGTTCCTTAATTTGCTGTTTTAAGGAACAATTAAGAAATAACTGTTTACGAAACAATAGGCAGATTGAAGAAGAGTTTTCTTTTGTTTCAAAAATAAAAAAATTAATTACGCAAATAAAAATAAATAAAATTACTCAAGAGTTAGTTAATAATAACTTGTAATTTACCTATCATTTACTTTGCTGCAGCACAAATATTCTAATGAGGTAATAGGCGAAGATGGTGCTAATCCTGGTGATACGATGATTTGATCAACGTGACTTTCTTCCATTCTGCAGTCATAGAGAAATACTAATCCCGAAGACAACCCGATGTAGAAATAATATTCGGAATCACAATTCCAAGCACAGCTCCATGCTGGCGCATTTATTTGGTAACTGAAAGTAACACAAAACTAATAAACTCTGTGACTTTATGATCTTAATTTTTAAAGCAATTCGTTTTTCAGTTGAAAAGTTGTGTTACAATATATTATAACAATCAAATTCAAGAATTTAATTGTTTATTCACTTAACTGGTGAACAATTATATAATTATAATTATATAATTGATATATAATTATTAATTATACAATTTAAAATAAAAGTCATTTTTATGAATTGACTAATAAATAATAGACGATAAGGTCAAATACGCGCTAATTATATAATTTTTATGGTGAAATTTTATTATCTAGTATATTATTTTAATACTAAAAATATAAATTAAAAATAAAGATAAATAATAATAAATTATTAAAATAAATATTAGTTAAAATAAATTTTTAATATTTTTAATATATAAATTTTTGATTTATATATTTTTCTATTCTCCATTATAAGAAAAACAAACAATTCATTGCACTTGCTTGAAAATTAGCAGAAAAATAATAACGTCGTGTCTTGAAACAAATGCATAGTTTCAGTATTTTTGACAGAGTTTTATTACCGGGAAAACAAAGTCCTAATGGTTTAAAAAGTGAACTATTTTTAATATGAAAAAATTGTACGGTTTGTTTCCGATGATGTTACAAAAAAATTAAAAATGAAAGAATCCAAAAGAACCAATTTTAAAACACTTTTGAAATCGTTGCTGAAGAAGATTTTAGGCAATAAGATAAGGATTTATCAATTTGAACAAATCAGATCGATTATCTGATTCCATGTATTTTATAACTCACATGTTATGCAACTTATAATTTGATGTAACTTAGAATTTTTGAATTGAAAATGTAACATATGAAAATGTTACATTTGTAACATTGTATGAAAATGTTACAAATGTTGTTTGATCATTGCTGATCAAACAACAAATTGTGGATCAATTTAATAAAATACATTTATGTATTCATAAAATTCAATATTTTATTTATTATATTTATTTATGCTCTATTTTTTTTCTGAAATAAAAAAATTATAATTTAAAACTTTTGTAATTTACAAAAAACATGTTTTTGCATAAAACAAATCAATTCATTATGTTTGGTTTCTCTAATTCATTTATTGATTTTGAAATATCACATTTCAAATGTAGATGAATTTAAAAAATCATTTTTGATCACATTTTAAAAAAAGAAAGTTATTGTTATTGTTGTTTTAAATCATTACATAAAGTCAAAACAAAAGAACTTTGATACACTCGCTTTATGCCATTAAAAATATACCTTGTTTGTATTGAATTTGAACGAATATCAATAAGTTTAGCACTACTATCCATACCACAAGTCAATAACGTGCCTGTTATTGGATTAACACACACATCACGAATTATCTGTTTATGCAATGGCAGAAATTCTGTCATCCGAGGATCCACAGCATTGACCTGTGAGTAAAAATATAACTTTACCTATATAACGTGAATATAAACATTTGACAAAATAACAACCTTGATGTTATTGCAAAAATAATAATAAAACGTTTATTTAATAATAAACTATCAATTTATTAGTTGATAATTTAACAAATTTAATCATTAATAAAAATAAATAATTCGAGAATATGTCATAAGAAAATAATCTACTACATATCAGTCAGTTTAATAAATTATGCATTTTGGTATTATATGTATTTGACAAAACTGTTTCACAAAACGTTTTGCCTGAAGAGACCAATTGCATTGGCGATAATTTACTAGGTATTTTAATTATTTTATTCTAGAGGAAAAAGATAAAACTTGGCTTCTATATTCATTAACACATTTTTCGTCAAGTCATGATGGTAACAAGTCACAAAAAGCTGATTTTATTATAAAATTTATACCTTGTTGGTTCAATAAAGAATATTTCTGTTCAAAAGTAAATTTGAATATCATTTTAATGCACAAAATCAGCACAACAAAATATAATTTCTGGAAGTCGTTTGGTCACAAATGAGATTCACTCATGGTTTAGCACCACCAAATATGGAGCCTTCCATGCCGAACTTTCTCACCATCATGAATTCTATAGAAGTATCAAGAATGAACCCAGCAGAGAAAATTTTCAGTATGAAACATACTGATAAAATTGCTTGAAAGCAACTCTATATGAATGTTAAAATAATTTAAATAATAAATTTAAATTTATTTATTGAGGCATTTCGTTAAATGACTCAAATATTGGTAATTGTTTTATTAACCTTTATATAACATCGATATTATCAACCTCGATATTAACCTTTATATAACCTCGATATTAACCTCGATATTAACCTCGATATTAACCACGACATTAACCTTTATTAACCTTTATAAACCTTTATTTAACCTCGATATTAACCTTTATAATGTGAGATAGTTGTTCAAACACTCTTTAAGAAAGCAACCAAAAGTTGCTTTATTTAAGTTTCATTATTTATAAAGAAACAATATAAAGTTTAACCAATTTAAGTAATTGCGAGACACTAAAGATATTCTCAAAATAGTTCATACTTGACTTCCAAAACAGCATTCATTTGTGTCATCAGCAACTTTATTAATGTATAAATTGATTCCAACTTAAATATATTATAATATAATTATAATTGATGTTTTTATAGTTTTATTATTTTAATTACAATAAAATTGGTTCAAATCAGCGACTATTGTTACATCAACAAAAATAATTGTATCTTTTATTAAATATCTCGATGAAATAAATTAAATTTGAATTATTAAAATCGAACCTTTACAATTCCATGGCCATTAAAAAAGCTGTTAGTTGACTGTCGACTATATATGATAAGATCATCACGCTTTGAATAGGTCAGCACTCTTCCGCCTGCTTTCTATAATTAGACTAATTAATTTTTCATATTTTGTTATGTCCACATGCTTGTATAATGTCTGATCGATATATGTTATCCGTCCGAATTGCACCACGCTTTCGCAAAGTACTGCGGTTATCACAGCTCAGTTCGCATGATTTATCCGATTTCTCTCTAAACAAATTCGTGTGTGTCATCAGCAACTTTATTAATATATAAATTTTTATTGCAACTAATTACTTATAGAGAATAATAAATTTATTGATTTAATTTATAAATTACTTTTTATACACAAAAATCATGGAACATTTGTTTCTTAATTCTCACTTATTTATAAGTGAATATCGTATATATTGATTTAATAAGTTTGTAATTATTTATAAAAAAGAAAAAATTTAACTCCGCCATGGCCGGTTCCAAGCCCATGCTGAGAAATGAGGAGGGTTGGCGATATAATTCGTAAAAAGCCAGTCGTAAAACAAAACCGTGGCATCAACATTATGAAATGCTGTATCGATGAACTTCGCGAAAGGCGACTACAATGGTACGGCCACGTTCACCGCGCAAACTTTTCTGAGGTCGTAGCCATTGCAATGTCTGGAATGGAGGCGGCCTTGCTATTCTTTTCAGAAACTTTTGGTAGTTGGAAATATCAGGAACAACTGAATTATCTCTTCCTTTGATTGCATATATTTAGCTTTCAACTGTCTTCTTCTTATGCTTTGCACGGGAGCACAGCTACTTTCCCACACGTTCTCAAGTGACTTTTTTGGAGACTTTAAATACCCTGAAAATATGCTCCCAACACTCGTGAAAGCATTGCGACAAACGGAAGGGAAGACAGCAAACTTTTTTTAAGACAGAAAAGGCGGACTCTGTAACGAAACGGAAGAAACGCTGAAGTAAAAGTAATTATTATAATTTAATTTTTTATATATTATTTTTATTTCAATTAATAATAAAACACGGTTCACTTAAATAATACAATAATTTTATATAATAATTTGTAAATTTATTATAAATGTTATATTTTTATAACAAAGCTTTATATACGAAATGCATGAAAATTATGATAACGAAATTTTTCCATAATGCAAAGGAATTTTTCTTTTGAAGCGAAATGCTAAAAGGCACAGTGACGATGATATAGCCAATGATTTGCATTTTAAGCAAGCCTTAAAGACTTGGTACGGTATATCTATGTGTTTAGATTTCAAGAATACAATCCTCTTGATCGTTTCTAATGCTGCTATATAATCACGCCTGTAGTAATACCTCTCTCTATCAAGGCAATTCTCTATGCGTACATTGAGCAATTGCGGATATAATGGCAAGTAAATGTGTTCGCGACAGATCATTGGAAATTGGCGAAGTATCAAGCAGAAAACCACAAATTTATCAAGAAAACAAGTTCTACATCAACCGTTTCTGTTCTGATAGTAAAGTAAGCTAATGCACAAATCAGCTTTTTTGAATCGTTACCAAAAAATGTAAGCATCGTTTATACAAGTCGCTTCATCCTTAATAAAACCAATATTAATAATAAAGGTGTATATCTAGATATGAACATTAAATTAACATTAACTAAAACTACTATTAATTTATATCGTAAAGATGACATATTTAAATTTACAAGAAACATATTTTTGCATGAGCATTCATGCATACCATATAATATAAAATATATTACATTAAATAATGAAATTTTAAGAATTACAACAATATGTAATGATATTGGCTTTCTTAAAAATCATTTAAATAATTTAATAGATACATATTTTAAACTGGGTTACTATAAAAATAGCATCAAACAGAAAATAGTAAAATATATAAATCAACACAATAATATAAAGAATAAATGTCAAATCATTAGCGGGAAATTTTTATGGATGGATAATAAATAATATACTTTGTATTAGAATAAGATACTATATAATCAAATTTAATCAGAAGGAATACGTCCTTAGCATGTATTTGGCCCCGCTGCTATGTTGGGTCGAGAAATTAAGGCCCGAAAGCTGATAGCAAAGCAGTTCCTTCTCATGACCTCTTATCCTTATTCTGATACAATGCAATTACTTGTGCAATTAAGGTAATACATATAATCTGTCAAAGAACTATAAAAGTTAATTCAAAAGTCATGTTCTAATCCTTATTCTGATACAACGTCTGTTATTTATTAGTCAATTCATAAATTTATACATTTAGTATAATATATAAATCAACAAAATATTAATAAATATTGTTTTACTTAGAATCAGCTAACTGAGTCTACAGTTAACAATTATAATCAGCTAACAATTATAAATTAAACAAAACATAATAATAATAAATAATTGTTTTTAGATTTTCTATAATTTAAATCAAGTTAAAAAAAATTGAAATTTAAAAAGTCATTTTTATGAATTGACTAATAAATAACAGACGTTGTATCAGAATAAGAATTAGAGGTCATCAGGAGGAACTGCTATGCTATCAGGTTTCGGCCCATAACTCCTCTACCCAACATAGCAGCGGGGCCAAATACATGCTAATGATGTATTTCCTCTGAAATAACTATCTAGTATCTTATTCTAATACAAAGTATATTATTTATTATCCATCCATAAAAATTTGCCACTTAAGAGTTTAAATTTATTCTTTATATTATTGTGTTGATTTATATATTTTACTATTTTCTGCTTGATGTTATTTTTATAGTAACCTAGTTTAAAATATGTATCTATTAAATTATTTAAATGATTTTGAAGAAAGCCAATATCATTACATATTGTTGCAATTCTTAAAATTTCATTATTTAATGTATTATATTTTATATTATATGGTATGCATGAATGCTCATGCAAAAATATGTTTCTTGTAAATTTAAATATGTCATCTTTACGATATAAATTAATAGTAGTTTTAGTTAATGTTAATTTAATGTTCATATCTAGATATACACCTTCTTTATCATTAACATTGGAGTTATTAAGAATGAGGTTACCTGGATAAATTTGATCGCTTATTAAATAAAAATTATTAGATTAAATACACATATATCATCAATATATCGAAAACTTATATTTCATATCTTTATATAATTTAGATTTATTGTTTAAACAGTTATGAACAAATTCATATTCTATAAAGCTTAAAAACAAGTCAGCTATAATTGGGCTACTATTACCTATCATTGTAACACCTTTTATTTGTCTAAATATAGATGTCCCTAGCTTAAAGGATTCTAATAATTCAATTTTATCCATATATTTATATTTACTTGATGGTTTAATTTTTGTTAGATAGACGTTATAATTATTATAACATATACATGTATATCGTTTTCCGAATATAAGATTAGTTAATTTTTCGAATGCATCTTTAATATCTGCTAAATCTAGATTTGTATAAAGCGTACTAAAATCGTATGTATTTATATTCTGAAAAAAAACGGAGGAGATATTTAAAAGAATTGAAAACAACTGCATATGGATACGTATCACACATGATTGAGAATCCAAATTATTCCATGATTACGACAATTATCGATGACTCAATATCCGATTCCCATATGCGCAAAAATAAAATTTTTGGGTTGATCAATTAATGTCAGATGAATCACTAAACACGTGCGATCACCCATTTTTTAATTTGTTTAACAATTGACTGTGTGGACGCCACGGACGTGTGTCGGTCTTCCGTGACAGCTTTCTTTATAAAAACGCATTCGCTAGCGAAAAATTGCGCATTATTGTAAAGACAAAAGAAGGACAAACCGTCCGAAACGTTTCTTAAATATAAAAAAAGTTGCTTGTCTTTTACCGGTTTATAACGATAACGTTTATTACTATGAATGCGTCTAAATTAACTTCGGTACGTGATTTCAAAACACAGCGATATATATAATGATATCACCTATTTTATTAATTAGTGGAGAGAGTGAAAACATACGTTTTATTTATATATCAAATTTTCGATAATCAACTGATGTCGTCATCAGGATAAATCGTACAATTTATTCTGAAGATAGCAGTTGACCTTCGAAAATTTTATATTTAAATAAAATAATTTCTTTTTACTTCACTCTCTCAACCAATTAATAACTCTATTTATATTCGCTAAAGAAAAAAATTTGTAAAAAATATTAAATATTACCAATGGATAAAAGGCATACCTCAGAATTTTGTTTTCTGCTTGTAATTTTTTTAAATCCATCTCTAGCATTTGACAGTGCAATCTTGAATCAGCCAATTTGATCTCTACAATTTTTTTCTCATATTTTATTGCAGAAAGCTCATTTTTAATTCTAATTAAATCTGATGTGTCTAAAACCTAGATAGTTGAAAATTATACAACACATTCAGAAAATATTAAAAGCATACGAATTTATAGTAGTATAATTTTTATTATTTTATAATTTTTAGAGTCAATTAATAATAAAATTATAAACGCTTAAGTGGTTAAGAACATTAGAGGTAAAGAAGCGGAAATATTGAAAAAATAATTTTCACAGAAATTGAGAAATGCTTCAAATGTTGATTTCGTGTTTGACTGACATTTTTGTTTTTATTCCATCAAAAGATAAGCAATCAATAATTAATTTAAATTCCGAATTTTTAATAAATTGTTGATTATTCCTCTTTGATAAATTAAATGATCTAAACGGATGAACAAACGGTTTTAATTTTATATTTTGCAAACTTGTTTTGCTTAGTGTGACAATATTTTACGATATAAGTTTATTCCCATTTTAGAAAAAAAAAACATATTTTTTTCTTCTGAAAAGTCAAGAGTAATTATTGACAAAAGAGGTTTGAAATCATATAAAAATCGGGTTTCGTTTTTTTCAAGCTAGCAAAAAGAGAAATTAGCAAAAATAAAAATTGATAACGGTAATACGCTTGCATTTGTGATTTTCGAAAAAAGCAATGACGTATGCTCTTAATATCATTAGTTACATATCGAATACTTTATCGAATTGTGTGACGACGTTAAGTGTTACATTTCGAGAATATATCATTAATAATTAAAGATCCTAGCATAATTTATATAAATCCTCAAAATCTCGGTGGCATAAAATGCATTACATCTACAGTAATGCATTAAATCTACAGTAGTAGATTTTTTTAGGATTTTAAAAGATTTTAGAAAACGTTTTTGTTATCAAAAGCATTGCAAAATTCTGCTGTCGTAAAATCTGCAGAGGTATCAACGGTTCTCTCGTTATCGCATGGACAGAAAAGTAAGTAAAATATCGATGTACGTAAGAGAAGATTTAATTCACTAATGAATTAGTACATATAACAATTATGGTTTTTTCGTAATAATTTTTAAACTAAAATTAAACCAATCCTAATTGACTAATAATTATAATTGTACAATCCTCTAATTGGCATACTAATATTATAAGATTAATTTATTAATCTCTTGAATAAAACCGTTAAATTTTTATATTTTTGATTAAAAAACAAAGATTGTGTGTGATATACAGCATATTTTAAACACTTAAGTGTTCAAAACATGAATTTTGAACACGACGTTGAACAATTCAACATCGTCTCTTATCTAATTATTTAACAAGCACCTTGGTATACTTTTATATAAATTTGCAAATTTAAAAAACTGCCGGTGATTATTAACTGTCGGCAGCCCTAAAATGTCCTAATTTGACTTGTGTCAACAAAGTCATAAACATGTACAATTAGAAACTTTATTATTAACTTTATTATTAACTTTAGAAAAGCTAATACTTTCAATAATTGTGTTCAACTTTGCAAAGAAACGTGACGATTTAATTGTTGGATAGTCCTATCAATTCCAGCCCTAAAAATGCTTAATAATTGAAAATGCTCTATAATTTTCCAATCATTCATTATAGAAATGCATAATAGGTTAGTGAGACTGTAACCGTTAGAAAGACTGAATAGATTTACCTTTATAGATTTTGTATAAAGAATGCGAATATCATTGCTGCGTATTTTATGATGGCACTGGGGACAGGTCGGATTCTGACGATACCATTTTTCGATACAACTAAACAATAGAGAAATAGCTTAATCAAATAGTATAAAGGGGTAACTACCTTTTACCGAACAGATGACCACATTTTAAGGAAACTATTCGGTGTGGGCCAGAATTGGTCCAACTTTCGAAGCAAATTAAACAAGTCTTAATAGGACTGGTGAAGAAATTGATAAGAAACAGCATTTGCTTACTTCAGATTCCTCTGTTTCACTAGCGCTTAGACTCTGTTTGAATTTTTTGTTTTTGTTTGATTGAGAATCTTTGACTTCGGTGACTGTGCTGTTAAAATCATCACGGCAATCGCTCTACAAAAACAAATTTGACCAATAACATTTTATACAATGAGCAAAAACTCTTTTCTATCATCAGGCAACTCATTTTTGTTACCACATCTACCACAAATAACTTAACTCGAGCGCAGATAATGAGGGTATGCGAATATGTTAATAAAAGTCGAATAACGTTAAATCATATCAAATGGTATGGAATGATCCGCTAAGATTTCAAACAAAAATAAAAGAACCACCATGATTAAGATCTATATTTAGTGATGTATAACAAATCAAGGAACTAGTATAATTTTATAAGAAACTAGTAAGCAATATCATATTATATATCATATATTAATAAAAAATATTAAAAGGAAATAAAGTTCAGATCCTTCTATTTTATTGTATTTTTAAAAATAAGTGAGAATGACCGGTACAAAAACGAAATCTTACAAATAAAGTACGGAACGTAATACAGTTATTTGACAAGACTTTTGTTAAAGTCTTGTCAAAAATCAATTAAATGTACATTAAAACCACTTTCTGTCTATATGAATAAAATCTTTATAAGATTTTTTATTTTTTTGTATTACACTTCTATAAATGTAACTACAAACTTTTTTTTGTAAAAAATGTTAAAAAGAAATTTTCGAAAGAAAATTTCTTTTGAATAGGTTGCACAATTTAAATAATTGAAAATAATTAACAATTTAAATTATTGCACACAACAATAATCTAAAGTAAATGAATGACTTAAAAAAGTAATTGTTAGTTTCTGAGATGTAATTTAAATACGCCCATGTAATTTAAAAATAAAAATACAATATTTTATTTTATTAGTTTTTATAACGCAATTAAACTTAAACTTTAGTTGAAGGTGATAAGTATTGCGGGTAAAATTCGGTATCTAGTCAGATAAACGATTTCCTTCTCAATAAAATATGCATGATTATACTATGTGAAATAAACAAACGAGCACAATTAAAATCTACAATGTGACATCAAATAAAATTTTGTAGTGGTTATAAATGGGATGTGGCAGCTATACAACAGTCCATTTTTCAAAGTCAATTAAGTTGTACATCACTGAAAATCCAAAATTAAAAATGTCGTTCACGGTATTCATCTTATTAACAGTAATACTAAATAAGACTCTCAGCAAGTTCTTAAGAGTATCCACTGTAGCAATGTCTTCTTAGAGCATCTTAATGAGTAATTATAACACAATTTAAAAAACACTCGAAATTAATACTGGTATAAAACACTATTTCAGTATTAATTCTACAAAAGAATTTTTAGAACAGACAAAAGGAATAAATTTTCAGAATATAAATACGCACGATTTTGGTACGCTTTATACAAATCTAGATTTAGTAGATATTAAGGAAGCGTTAGTAAAATTAATTAACCTTATATTCGCAAAAAGAAATACATATATATGTTATAATAATTATAACGCCTATCTAACAAAAATTAAACCATCAAGTAAATATAAATATATGGATAAAATTGAATTAATAGAATCCTTAAGTATTTTGATAAATCAAAATTATTTAAAAGTAGGGACATCTATATTTAGACAAGTAAAAAATGTTCCAATGTGAGGTAATATTAGCTTTATTATAGCTGACTTGTTTTTAAGCTTTATAGAATATGAATTTGTTCATAGCTGTTTAAACAATAAATATAAATTATATAAAGATATGAAATATATGTTTCGATACATTGATGATATATGTGTATTTAATTCTAGCAATTTTTATTCTATAAGCGCACAAATATATCCAGGTAGCCTCATTCTTAATAAAACCAATATTGATGATAAAGAAGGTGCATATCTAGATATGAACATTAAATTAACATTAACTAAAACTACTATTAATTTATATCGTAAAGATGACATATTTAAATTTACAAGAAACATATTTTTGTATGAACATTCAAGTTATTTATATAACATTAAATATAAAAAATGTTTATTTTAATTATAAATTTAATTATAATTTTTATCGATATTTAGACTTTTTTGTGATTTAGATCGACTTAATCATTTAGTTTGATTTATTGATTAATGTATTCATATTATAATGTAGTATTGATAACACAGAATTGTGGATTGAAATGAGATTTGAAAAAAATAAAAATAAAAAATGATAAGGAAGAATTTAAAATTTAAAAAATGATACGAAACACGATGAGAGTACAAATAAATTTAATAGAACAGACAAAAGGAATAAATTTTCAAAATATAAATACGCACGATTTTAGTACGCTTTATACAAATCTAGATTTAGTAGATATTAAAGAAGCGTTAGTAAAATTAATTAATCTTATATTCGGAAAAAGATATACATGTATATGTTATAATAACTATAACGCCAATCTAATAAAAATTAAACCATTAATCGAATTAATTAAACGATTTTGGTACGCTTTATAAGAACAAGCTGTTCTTTATTAAAAGAACAGCTTTTATTAAACTTAAAATCTGGATTGCATTTACACAAGCTGCTGTTCAATAAATATAGGCATTATTAGATTAACAGCGTCGATCAAAATTATTAATGTGGAATTAATATTTCCTTATTATTATCATTATTAACAACAGATATCGCGCAGATATTTCTATTTACGCGCAGATATCAATACTACGAATAATTGATATAATGAGGAAACAACTTAGCGAGAGTAATTTCAAAGTCTGAACAAAAAACAATTTCACGGGATCCGTTTGAGAATAACCCTCAATATGTAAATTTTATTATTAAAAATTATTATATAAAAAAATTATTATTAATGAATTATTAATAATCCATTAATAATTCCTCAGTAATGGATTAATGTGGAATCTCAGGATTTAGTTAAACCACGCACTAGATAGCTAAATTGCATTATCAAACCAAGAATCGCGTAATGTAAATAACCAAATACTTACTAAACTAGCAGACGATGATCTAGATATTGTCGACAAAGTACTATAATCATCAATATCTTCTTCATCGTTATATTCTGCTTCCGATGCCATATAGTGCTAAATGTAATCAATGATTTTATTCATCTATAAATTATCTGAATAATGGCGTATTTAAATAGAAGCGAAATAGAAATGAAAATATAAAACAATATTATGTTTTGAAAAAATAAATAAATAATTTTTTCATTATTTGTTTTAATTGATAGCATCTTTAAATTAAATTTATTTGTACTCTCGTCGTGTTTTGTATCATTTCCTTGATACAAAACATATTATGACATAATCTAATGACCTCTAATCATTGATCTTATGCATCGTCTGTTATTTAATAAAATAATACTTATAACTAATAAGTTATATAAAATGTTATAACAATTATTTATAATTATTTATTATCTAATTATAAAATTTGGATTTATTGATTTAGTATTATTGTTTTTTATTTATTTATACAATTAAAAATTCATTTATTTTATGTTATAATTATATTAAATTTCAACGCGTCGAAATCCGGTGCAGAATGGCATATATCGCCGCGAACAAACAGCATACTGATATCGTTTTGTGTAAAAATTTAATAATACTGGGACTCATTTGCGGGTAACCCCAAATTGTTATTACGTAACTAATTAAGTTTTACCAAAAATCAATTAGCAGTGGATATTGGGAATTTGAAGAGAAGACAATATCCAAGCAAAATGTTTGATTTTGACAAGTTTAATATCAAGGTGTTTACGAGCTTCACGCTCTACTTTCTGCCGTTTTTGTCGAAAGTATTTTTATAGTTACAAGTTATTAGCCGCAAATGGCCTTTCCAACTTATCACAAAAAATATATAGATTAAATTATTGAAATAGTCCCAAGCATCCATACTCGAACTCAAGATATATTACTTGACTGAACAGAAGTTGGAGACATGGGCAATTTCTCTAGACAGCGATAGGTTCGTCTAGCAACACTGACCAGTTTGCCATGCGCAAATTTATATAAGCTTAAACAATTACCTCTATGTGGCATTTAATGTAAGGATACGCAATGTGATTATTAGTCATCTGCGGAATGAATCCATTGCTTGACTAATGTCTTGAATGAGCAGAAGTTGGATACATAGACAATTTCGACCTTAGTAGATGACAATGTTGCCTGAACACAATACTCAACATGTATACGAACTAACGCTTAATAAAGTCGTTTAAAACACGACAAAATTAGCCTTACAGAATTTTTTAATACAATATAAAGCTCTAAAATGTTTTAGCATAAATATGGTCAGTATTTAAGCGAGTTTGCAATGACCGGTTAAAAATGATTCCCAAATCGACGATTTATTTCAGTATACGAGTATTTTATGGCGCAAATGAACAATGTACAAGTAATGTCGGAGCTATCAAACGATAGCAGCGAAAATCATTCAAAAATCAACGGTAATCCTACAAAAAAGACAAATTAAAGGTAAATCTAACTACAGATCCAAGTAACAAGGTTAGTAATTTTTCTATGGTATCAGGTGATGGGGAGGTGCTTCCCCCATTCCTAAATTAAAGAATTTGCTGATAATTAAAGTTAAGAAACCGATTGAAAAACACGATCTCTACAACAAATTTTTGAGATCCTTCACCAAACAGTTTCAGAACAGGGTTCTATTTAACTCTGTTAGGTTATACCCTGCGGAGGTGAAGATCTCTTTTGTCTCGAATGACCTTGCCGCAAACTACATGGAGTACTTCTCCGTCAATTTAGCTGAATATGGTGAAATTTCATCCAAGCCTATCCTAGCATCGCTAAAAGTTTCAAATCTTCCCTGTTCAATGGAAGAAGATATACGTTCTCTTATGGCAAAATTCAAGGTCACCAATCTGAGGTCAATCCGGGGTAAGGACGGGAACCCTATCCCGGTTGGCTTTTGCAATGCTCCCGTAAATATTGCTGAATCCCTGTCTAATTCTACGTCGAATCCCTTTATGGGTTTTAATATTAAATTCACGATCACAGAGAGGGATGATCTGACCTATCCCCACTGCAGCCGGTGTCACAAATGGGGACACTGGGCCTCCAGCTGCAGTGGGACCCTTTCGTGTGGGGTCTGTAGCTCCACCAGCTGTCCTTCTCTTACAACTACCGATCGCTGCGAGGCCCCCCTTTCCTGCTCGAATTGCGGGGGGGTGCCATCCTGCTTGGAGCAGGAAATGCTCTCTATTCAAAGAATATAGACAATTATTCTTGTTGAAACCGCCCAATCCGGCAAAGTCCTTCGCGGTCGCTGCAGCTTCACGTATGGATGACGCTGACATTCTACGGATTATCAACTTAAAGACTTCGAATGCTCTTCGGCAGATGGAGGAGTTAGTACGCTCTATCCTAACCGTTATCGGGACTAATCCTGTGCTTCCTGTTTCCTCGGTTCCGGAGTCGAAAAAGAGAGGGGCTTCAGCCCATGCCGTTCCCCCGCTCAAGATTGGGAAGCTAATCCAACAGAAGACTAATAGGGGAAATAAAGATACAGCCCAGGGGCAAGTACCTTCCTTGGAGGGGACTAGTAGTAGGAAGGGCAACCTTCCTGCACCTAGCTTTGTCTAGGTAGGCAATCCCCCATCCAACTAATCCATCACAATGCAGAGTACTCGTGAGCCTTTTTCACTGAATATCCTTCAGTGGAACTCGGGAGGTGCTTCCGCCTTTAGACTTCTATCTGGTAGAGATGCAGATGTTATAGTCCTTCAGGAGACGCGGTCTATCCGTCTCCCCCAGGACATTACTCGATTTATCCCAAAGCATATTTGTTCCCACTATACTCCGTACATAACCCCACCTCACTCCTCTTCATCTCAAGGACTCTTGACCTTAGTTAAGTGCTCCTTAAGGTCCTCCCTCCTATTAAACTACTCATGTACAGCCCTTTCTTGTTTAGTAGTTTCACTCAGTAAGAACGGTAAACGCATAAGTCTAACCAATGTCTACATCCGTACAGGGGAAATTCACAAGAACCGTGACCTCCTGGATAGTATTATTGACAGCGGTTATGACATGTTACTTGGAGATTTCAACGACAGAACTGGTCGTTGGATCAATGCAGCACTTCGCAGAGCTAGGAACGGTTATCTTATTCACAAACCCCCGTCACCTACCTTTCATTGCACATCAACAAATTCTATCCTCGACATTTTACTGCTTCACTCGAGGTGGTTGTTAAAACCCTTCTGCACGGAGCAGTCGCGCCAGCAATTGTCTACCTCTCATGACCTAATTCGTTGCAGGATTGAGGAAGATATGTTGCTTTGAAGGAGGTTTCACTTTGATCCGATCAGAGTAACCCTCTTTCAAGCGGCTATCCAACTCTTTCCCTTAATAGGAAATGAGAGTTTGACCAAATTTAATACCTACCTCTTTTCGCAAGCTACCGCGATTCTATCGACTACCTATAAAGGTCGTATATACAATCCCACTCCGACAAAACTCAAGGTCCTAGCAAAATTACTGAACCTCCCTAATCTCTCTGCTTCCGCCAAACAGGCCCTCTCGAATGAATACTGGAGCACTAGATACAGGTTCCAGCTGAGTAGGGATAGGACGAGTATAGCTCGCCTTAATCCTTCTCAGTCTTCCTTTTGGAAGATTTTCAAGAAGGAGAAGTTTGTTTGCTGGAAGGATAGAGCATTGCGTTGGATAGGGAATGTAGGCCTTGATAAAGTTTTGGAGGAGTCACTAGCCCTACACAACTATGGAGCCACTCTATCACCTCAACCAATCCCGCCTTGGTGTAACTTCAGGAGTAGGGATCTATCTGTTACGGATATCCTTAACTCCTGGGGTCCACTCCCGGGCATCTCCAAATCCGTCGTTCCACTTTCCTCTCGGGTCTGTCAGCTTTTGACAGCTGATCAGAGAAGAGAGGTGGCCGTCACAATGCTTTTAGCCTCCCCATCCGATGTAGCAGGCATCAATATTAGTAAGCGTGTTTTTATTCCTAAGAAAAAATCCTGCTCATGCCCTAAAGATCTGCGACTCATTTCGATTCAAAATGCCCTAGTGTCAATTTACGAAAAAGCGCTTGCGCGTAAAATCCGCGACCATTTAAGTAGGCGTAATTTGATCCTTCCAGGTTTTCATGGGTTCGTCAAAGGTCGCTCGGTCCATTCAGCAGTTGGTGAGGTGGAGCAGTTTTGTCGGGATAATAGCCATCGTCTAGTTGTGGCTGTTTTCCTTGACTTTTCTGCTGCATTTGACCGCATCTCCATTCCTTTTGTGATCTCTTCTCTCAGGTCCCTCGGGTTGCCTGCGAGAATTGTGAACAGAGTGGAGATCCTGTTGTTTACCAAGCGATTTTACTATGAAGACGACCCTGATGCGCGTCAGTTCCACCCTATTACGGGTGTACCTCAAGGATCCCCACGTTCTCCTATCTTATATCTTGCTGCCTCAATTAAACTATTCAAAATATTTAAACGCGAACAACGTCTTGTGGTGTACGCTGATGACACCACAGCACTGTTCACTGGACACAGGTGTAAAGACGTAGTATCTGACATCAGCCGTTTCTTTTTAAGATTAAAAGATCAGTTACCCATATCCAATCTTATTTTAAACTCAGCTAAATCGCAGGTGGTCGTCTTTCATGGCACACCTGCTACAAAGCAAAAACTTAAGAGATTAGCAATCTCTGCGCTCTCCTCCATATTTGGCTCTGAACCACTACCCACCTTCACAAGTCGAGTAAAATACCTGGGGTTCACCGTTACGGTGAACTGGTCGGCAAAAGCTGACCTGGATAGACTCAAACGTATCCTGAAGAAAGCTAGGTGGGCCCTGAAACGGGCTCAGCATCTGTCATTGAAAGGGAAAACCCAGGTGCGCCTTTGGGGTACCTGGGCTATCTCGGGACTTGTCTTCTTCTCAAGAGGACGTCCCCCAGAGCAAAGGCTAAGGTTTCTTAAGCTCCTCGTCTCTCGTTTACCCAGCATAGTCCGCGCCGATTGGATTCTTCGGGGGGTGATAGACCCCGGGTGGTTAAGTCGGAAGGCGGCGTGTTGGATCGGTTGGGGGCTCAGATCCCCCTGGACCTGAGGCCATAGAAGAAGAAAAGAGTTAGAAGACTGAAGAGCTACTGACTTTCTATTGTTGTGTCTGATCTGGTTTATTGCATGTTTCTTTTTCTTTTTTTGTAGTTAAGAAAGTCTTTATTTATTTATTTATTCCCAAATCTTTATATTCTTGACAATATCAAGTTTCACAGCTCCTAAGTGCCGATCACAATCATAATTTTCACATAAAAATGCATACATTTTTTAGCATCAATTATCATGTATGTAGTGCCTCTATTAGATCAAGGTCATCCAGTAAGAAGCGACAATTCACATCATTGATAGTGTCAGACCATAGTTTGAGGTCATCATCAAAGGCCAGGCAATGGCTCTGAATCCGTAAAATTAGGCCATTTATGAAAATAATAAAGAATAGTGAACCAATTACAGTATTTCGGGGAACACCACAATGAACATGTTTTCTGATGAAAGATAGCCACAAACTTTAACTCGAAAAAATCTATAGTGAAGAAAATTGCGAATCCAATTACACAAAGTTAAGGAAACTCCATAATGAGATAGAAAACTAAGTAAACTGTCGTGTGGAATTCAGTCAAATGCTTTGGAGAAGTCAATAAAAATGACATTAATTGATCAACCGATACTAAGTGTTTTAGTCCACATTTCAAGCGCGTTTAGTAAATTCGACAGACAGGATCTATCGACCGTAGCGGAAACCGTGTTGGAAAGGCGCTATCAAATCGTGTGAGTTCAAATGAATCCAAATTTTACGGGCATCCAAAGGCTCGATAATCACTACAAAAAAGGTTGAAATTATTTTTCCAACCTTTTTTGTAGTGATTACCTTTTTTGGAACAATCATCGTGGATTTCCAAAGGTCAGAAACATGACCAGTAGTAATACTATTGCTAAAGATCATGGCAAGAAAGTGAGCTAAGTAATTAGATGTTTTGAAGAAACGGCAAGATATCATTAGGCAGCGAATCACTAAATGGACTATCTTTGCGAGGATTATTTGAACTTTATCAAAAGATACAGGAAAGAAATAAGCATGTTGTGTTATCGGGGATCCATACCAACTTAAATACGAAGGAGAACTCGATGAAAATGAAAATGATTAAACAAAACTCTCGGCAATATTAACTTCCTTAGTTAGTACGCCCTAAGCTGTGGGCACGTATTTGATTTCATTATTAAGGGTTCTGTTACGACGCACATGGGACCAAAATACTTTAGGGTTTCGATTGATTTCATCGACGATTTTAGATTCAAATATATTGAATTTTAAAGCTTGTAATCTGGTACAATAGATTTCTCGCATATTTATAATGTGCATGGGAGATAGGATTAGAGCGAGATAACTTCCACAAGCGATTACGAACAATCAACAACTGTATGATCCCTTGATCTACCCATGTAAGAAGTCTAGAAATTGGTAAAATCACATGCATCAAAACAATTTTATCAGACAATTTTAAAAGGTGATCGCAAATAGTTTCCAGACTTAGACTAGCTGATTCTGGAAATGAGAGCGGAGAACATTGGTAAAGCGTTAAAAGTTTATTTATCCGATATTCCAATCCGATAATGGATCAATATAAGATCATCTGCAAGAAACTCAGAAATCTTTCTATATACAATACTACCTCCATTAAAAATATAGACTGACCACTTTGAACATGGTATGTTAAAATCGCCTAATAGAATAAATTTTGAAGAAAGACACGTCGATTTTAAAATTGGGCTAAGAGATCGCAGTCAGTGATCATGGAAAGAGAGCGTTACACCATACAAAAATTTATATTAATATATTCATGCTTGATATGAAAGCCTAGACTATCAAAGGAGTCATTAGGATCGCAAATGCTAGAAACGTCAGAAATAATAAAATGATCTCGAATATAAGCGGCAACACCACCACGATTTCCCGATCTTATATCGCTTCGAAGTAGGCGAAACCCGGATATTATCAGCGACATCAACAATATAATGATGAAGCCATGACTTAGTGATGCAGGGGAAATAAGGCTACGGAGATTTGAATAACCAACTGACAATTTGCTCGTGATTTCATTGGAAATACTTTTTAAGCTAAGAGACTATATGTTATCAAATAAAATTTTGTACCCCAAAGTATTATCTAAACCAACTCTATCACTGGAAAGCCCCTGTAAATTAACATCTTCATAACATCTTTGATCGTGACACTGTGCCAGAGCGAGTGTGAATTAGTCGACATTCAAGGTGAGCTTTGGATACTAACGACACTGGCGAGTCTGTGGATAAAGATTATTATATTTCGACTTCCAAGGGAGCTGAAGCTCATAAGGAAGCATCACATCGAATAAAAAAAACAGAAAAAAAACGAAAAAAAACATCAAGAGTTCACGATGTCAAGCTTTAGGCGTTCTTTGAATTGCGCAGCAGGAGATCTGTTGATCACACTAGGTGATAATCCATTCCATCGTTTACAGACGCGATCCATCACTGTCGTACAATTTGTTCGATGCTTTGAGCGATGCTTCAAACATAGCTCGTGTCCACGTAACATTGAGGATTCACGAAGAATAAAAATGTTGTCGAATTCAATCAATTCTGATTTCAGTTGAGGATGTGTCGCGTGAGATGCATAGAGAATATGTGATTTTAAGAGACTCGAATATACAATGCGTAACGCGTTGGCTCAAGTCGTCCAACGTTTCAATGAAGAAATCCTAAAATTCTACGGCATTTTGCAATAATCGCAGAAGAATGACGACGAGATTTTAAATTGAAGGAGATAACAACACCCAGATCAGTAAAGGAGAGCTATAACAACCATGAAACAAAGGGCACTACAGTTTCATGTCATCGGCGTATAACAGGCACTGACATGTAACATTTTCAGCGATTTCGTTGATGTAGATATTAAACAAAGTGGGACTAAGGATACAGCCTTGTGGAACACCATGAGTGAGATAAAACCATTCAGAAAAATACACACCAACTCGCACAACAAAGGAACGTCTACTCAAGAATTCACGTATCCAGAGACAAACGTGCTTTGAGAATCCGTAATTTCCAAGTTTCCACAGTAAAATTTAATGAACAAAGCTTTGGCAAATCAATAAAGGCGACATCAACCGGCACCCCCTGTTCGACAAAACCGGCCCAGCTTTCGTGTGCTAATGTTAGATTAGTTGAAGTGGAGTGATGTTTTCTAAACCCATGCTGTTTATTAGACAAAATATTAAATTTGTCCAAATGAGAAGATATATACCTCAGGATCAGTTTCTCCATCACCTTGCAAGCAGTACACGTCAAACTTATTGGCCGATAATTTTAAGGATTTACCCTATCCCCCTTTTTGAAAACTGGAATGACTAATGTTCTCTTCCACATATGTGGGATTATGCCAGTTCTCAATGACCAGTAGTAAATATCAAAAAACGGAAGATATATATTCGATGCAACTTTGCGTAATAATATACTAGGAATACCATCAGGACCTGAACTATTTTTAGCTGGTAGCTTCGATAAGATATTAAGAACATCTAGCGGATCAAAGTAGATGTTAGAATCCTGGTACTGGAGAGAAGAATTCCTATCGTAATGTTATAATCACATAGGGAAAATCGATTGCGAGTGAGACAAAAGTTCTCGGCAAGGATATTGGCAATGGAAAGAGGAGAAACCGATTTTTGTTCACCATCAAACAGACAGTTGATTGACGACGATACTCTCTTACGGTTGCTAAGTAGTTGAAAAAGTCTCTTTTGATCAACATGAGACAAGGAACATATGGCAGCAATGAATTGATGCTTCTTCTGACGTTTAAAAGATGTCACTCTGTTACGAATGGTAGTATAAAATCTGACGGATCCGAGTCCACGCTTAAATATTAGGAATGTTTAATCACATTCTCTGACAGCTCGCTTCAACTCACTGTCAAACCATTTGGGTTTGGAGAATTGTGGTTTACGTGTTACGCAAGGGGAAAAGGCGTGAAGTAGATTAATTAATGTTGTGTAGAGGAACGACCACGTCACATGAACACCGACTGTTCCAGCACAAGGCCATCTTACTAGGCTCAACATTTCACCAATTGTATTGTAATCCACATTCTTAAAATTGACCCGACGCGAAATATGACCAGGTAGGATGATACGTAAAGTGCAATGATCGCTGGAGCCTAATGGCGGACCGCAACTTAATGACTCAACGACAGAATCATTGGTACATGGGCATAAATCTAGCAGAGAATGACTTTTATTACGGATACGAGTATTACAATGGACAAGCTGACAGAGTGTGAGCTCATTGAATACATCAAGTAAGACTGATGATTCTTCATCACACCTCTGGATCGCGGTATAAGATACCCAATCGATATTTGGAGTTTTAAGATTTCCGCAGGTTAAGGTATCCACATCGTCGGAACAGTGATGTTTCAACGACTTGATGATGAGTGGTGTTTTCGATTAAGGACTACGATAAACAATACAAATGCGATAAACCTTACCTCGTTCCTCCGTCACATCAATCCACAAAAGCTCATTTCCATAATTGCCATAACACGACTCTATTAAGTTATAAACAAGATTGTCACGTATATAAGCAGCTACACCGTCACCTCTATAGATTTTTCTATCACAGCGAACTATCGTATAACCGTAAATACCGATTTCAGAATCCAGAATATTACAATTTAACCAAGTTTCAGTGAAAAACAGCATGTCGACATTTTTATGATGTACTATTGCTTTGATTTCATCTAGCTTGTTTAACAAACTCAAAACATTTGAATAGAGTATGTAAAGGCCAGCTTTGGTAGATGTACAGGGAAACTTGTGAACATTTGATTTTTGAGAATTCATACAATTGAACAACGGGGATAAATCCGGAAGATTGACCGTTAATAGCGAGTTACAGAGTGTACATTCGAGTTGGGAATGAGTGCGACACAGAGACGTTCGATATCCTGTAACGAAATGTCTCGAGAGCTGTTGATAAAAAATCGAGTGGAGCCTCTGCGTCACACAACCTGAAAATTTCGGATTATAAGATTTTCTTCATCATTCATTCGACGCTCAGCCATCTCACGTTTGACAGTAAACAACTGTTTTCTGTCCTCTGGAGATAAATCTTTCAAAAAACGAATGCTCAGACTTTTTAGAAGATGACTGTTTCGTAGTATAAGTGAACTCATTACGGTGGAGGCAAGAACAACTTTGAGTAAACGAGGTCGACTATCTGATTCTTTTCTACCAAGGCGAAATAAATTTAAAACACGCAAATCCTTTCGAATTGTGACAGTGCAGTTTTGCAAAGCACATGAGAGGATTGATTTAACTGCATTTACATCATGCTGAATACGTAAGTCATTGTTAACGACAGATGACTCGATGAAGTTTGCAATAAGCACACAGTGAGCCCTATCAGGGAGTGTGCGCAAGGAATGGTTAGAATTAGAAGGAACTCTCTCACTATTAGGAGCGGTATTCCTTGACTAAGATGGCGAGATAGAAGTCAGCTGTAAATTTGGGTGGTGCGACGTAGGAACTGGCATCAGCTGAGCTAAATTTACAAGGAACCCAAGACCACACGAATTATCTGATGATGACATAGAAATGCAATGAGGGGTACAAATATAAGGTGATTTATCTGATACGACCAAAGAAATACTGGGTTGCAAATTGTCAATGGCAGTAACATCATAAGATTGAACTGATTGATTGAGCAAAATTGAAGGATGTATAGTAATACCTGTAGAAAAGATGGGAGATTTGGCATTCTTAGAGGCAATCTAATGCGGAAGAATCGGGCCTAGAGGTTGAAACTTATTACAAGACGAAGAGGCATGTGTGGACATCTCTGCATTGCCAGATAGTTTCAATATATTTGTCTTGATACGCTTTATTTCACTCTTTATCGTATTTATCATCTTAGCAGAACAGTAGCCACAGTAGAATTCGTTGTCTGTAAGGAAAGATGCCTGAGATTCTGAAGTCCAAATACTTATCCACGTATGACAATCATTGTTTGAGCAAAGCACTTGTTGTTCAGATCCATTGGAAACATCTCTAACATCAATATCAATATCGATAAATCGATAATTTGTTCGGTAATAATTCGGTTGTTTGTAAGACGTGTAATTGTTCCTTTTTCTTTTCGCCGCTTTGCCTTTGTAATTAACTTGAACACTTTTTTGTTTGTAATTAACTTGAACACATAAATTTTCTTATCTTTTCTTATAACTTATCGAGAGCGTAGCGAGATGAACTGTAATCTGCAACTGTCATAAATGTCGGATGTAGAATGTTAAGCAAAGCGCGTAATATTTTCCATATTCGATTTAGTCTCATTATATCTAATCTCATTATTATTTAGTCTCATTATTAATTAGCCTAAATAATAACATCCGTTCTGAATCCACACATTTTCTTCCAACTGGAAATGTACCACTGTTCGTCGTCTCCTCACAAAGCAATCTCTCGATCCCTCACATTCATTGCACCGTCCTATCTCACTTCTTTTAACTATCTTCAAACTCCTTAAAGTTTGCAGAAAGTTAATGTATATCCATTTTCCTCCAACTTATTTTCTTCATTCCAAGCCGTTTTTCGCTCTTATCACTTTACTGAAAATTGCCTGTCTTAAAGTTTATAACGACTTACCTATCTTGCACGATCAAAAATTATATAACGTCATAGTTTCTCTTGATCTATCATATGCTTTTAACATCGTCAATCACTCGATTCTTCTCTATCGCCTTAGTCATGATTATGGCCATTACCCATTGCAGCTTGGCTTTCTTCATGTATATATCAAACCACACTTTTCGCGTGTGATATAACTCCTCTCTTTCCCATCCCTCTTCCATCCCGTCAGGAGTTCCACAAGACTCCGTATTAGGCACAATGCTTTTCTCTCTTCTTCTCGGTGACTTGTATTCGATTTCTCATACATTTTTTCAATAATAATACAAATTTATTTAATATGTCAAATGCGTACAAGCTGAACGCTTACAAGTCCACAAACAAAAATGAAAAAGTCAAGCAGATAAATTGTTTAAATGGGATCGGATTTGTCGTTTGAAGCACGGCAAGGAAGTTGATTGGCGTATATGAATGGGCAGATGGTTCCACGATAGAGGAGCAGCCACAATGAAGGAGCGGAGTCCAAAGGAGTTAGAGTAGTTTGGGACATGTAAAAGAAGAGAATTACAGGAACGCAAGGAACAGTAAACAGGACGAGAATTATCAAGAAAATGAAGATTGAGAAATGAAGGGGTATGAAGAGTTACAAGGCGGAAAGCAACGATAAGAAGACGAATTTGAGCACGACAATAAATTGTAGGCAAATCGAGAGAAGCAAGATGGTAGCATATATGATCAAAACGACGAAGACGGAGGAGAATTCGGACGGATGCGTTGACGATGCGTTGTAGGGGAAGAAGAGTGGATTTAGGTGAGTTGGAAAATAGACTAAGACAATAATCGAGTCTAGAAAAAGGAGAGAAGATATTAGAGTCATACAAGAAGGGAAATCGATCAATCTACGAACTTGACGGAGGTTGCGGAGTATCAAGGTAGATGAGCGTACTTTATCTTTAACGAAAGGTTTAAGTGAAAGTCGGTTGTCAAAATGGAAGCCTAGGAAAACGAGATTATCAACGATAGGAATAATTGTAGAATTTAATGATACAAAGGGAGGTTCGAAGCCGAGGCGTTGAGGTAGGATCCACATAATTTTGGATTTATCAGGATTCAGACAAAGACGAAGGGAATAAAGATGATTGAAAATTGAGACAAGACAGTCGGAAGCAGAAACACTAAGATCGTGAATACGATAAACAGGTGCATGAGCATAGATGAGAATGTCATCAGCATATTGCATAAATGGAAGTTAAATGTATGAGAAATCGAAGACAAGTCACCGAGAAGAAGAGAGAAAAGCATAGGGCCTAATACGGAGCCTTGTGGAACACCGGTCGGGATGGATGAAGGATGGGAGAGAGAATAGTTAGAATATACGCGAAATGTACGGTTTGATAGATCTGAAGAAAACCATGATACAGTGGGTAAAGAGAAGCCATAATCATGACGAAGGCGATGGAGAAGAATCGAGTGATCGACGATGTCAAAAGCAGACGATAGATCAAGAGAAACTATGACACTACATAATTTATGATCGCGCGATATGAGTAAGTCGTTATAAACTTTAAGACATGCAATTTCGGTAGAGTAATTAGAGCGAAAAGCGGCTTGGAAGGGAGGAAATAAGTTAGAGGAATAGAGATATGTATTAACTTGCTTAAGAACGAGACGCACAAGGAGTTTAGAGAGGGTTGGGAGAAGTGAGATTGGACGGTACGAAGATGGTAATGAAGAGTCGAGATATTGCTTTTTGATGATAGGACGAACAGTGGCGCATTTCCAGATGGAAGGAAATGTACAGCTACGGATGGACGAGTTGAACAATGTGGTTAGGAAGGGTAAGATAAAAGTGCAGATATTTTTAAGCAAGTGAGTGGGAATTGGGTCAGAAGGAAAGGTTTTATTAGGTAATGACAGCAGAACCGAAGAAACTTCATCAGACGAAACGGGAAGAAGGTGGAATAGTTCTGGGAGGGAAGTATTCAAAGAGAAGAGTGGGTACAAGGGGACTATGGGTAGTGGGGAAAGTAAATTAGATAGCTTAGTTTGTAGATAAGAAGAAAATTCATCAGGATTTATATTACAAGGGGTAGATGATCGTGAAAGAATTGAGTTTAAGATTTTCCAATGAGATTTAGAGTTGGAAGATGACTCGAGTTGATTTCGCCAAAAGAGAGTACGTTTAGTACGTATAAGAATGAGATATGAACGGCGTTGAGAAAAGTAGGAATCACGAAGATTTGGAGTGAGTGAGTTGGGAAAACGTTTAAGAAAGCGTTTATATATACGAAAAGAGTGACGGAGTCGACGCTTAGAAAGACTATATTCAGAATCGAACTAGGGAGCATGCGCAAGCGCTGGGAACGTCGAAGTCGACTAGGCAGAAGGTTATTGAGGATCGACGTAAGTTCAGAATCAAACAGAATGCAGAGATCATCGGGAGAGAGATAGTTAAGAGGAAGTGAAAAAAGTGAAGAATTGAGTAAGGCTGTGCAGAGAATAGGGATATCGAGAAGCTTCCAGGGTCGACTTGGTGTGGATAATGGTGGAGGCGGAGAAGGAGGATGGGGACGAGTAATAGTAAGAGTGACAAGAAAATGATCGGACAAACCAGGATCAGTAATTGACAATGAAGTATAGTCATTGAAGCAGTTAGGGACAGCAATGATGTCGAGAGCACCGCCGAGGATATGAGTTGGGCTTGTTGAAAGTAATTTATATTTAAAATCAGAAAAAGATTAGTTAAAGTGATAGAGTCAGACGGGCGATCAAGACGAATTTTAAAGTCACCGAGAACAAAAGAAGGAGTATAAGACAATGAACAGTGAGACATTAGATCTGCAAGGTCGTTAAAGAAGATACGTGATGGGGCAACTGACCCTGGACGGTATACAATCACAAGTTCCAGAGGGAAAGGCGTTGATAATCTGCATATGAGTAATTCGAACGAAGTGTAACGGATGTTAACGTTGATTTTACGTAAAGACATTGGGTGACGAGCAATGGCAATAATACCGCCATGGTTAGAAGCAGTAGATGTATGATATGCAATTTGACGAGCTGATTCAACTAGAGAACAACCAGAGCGACATAGACGACGAATAGCAAGATCGTCGGAGTCAGAGTGCCAGGATTCGGTAATGCAGAGAATATCGATAGATAATTGATCGAAGATATCGATAAGCATATCAGCTTTATGAAGAATGGAGCGAGTGTTGAATAGACTAAGACGAAAAGTATGCTTAGGAGCGAGATTGACTAGCGAAGAAGACAATGGGGAGAGATGGGACGCCATCGAATTTTTGGCCTTTTGTGTACAACGTGAAAATTTCCGTTGATTTGACGTATAGATAAGGATGACTCGCCGTTTGTTTCACGTCGATGTTTCTCAATGCGAGCTAAATTGAGCAGGGCGATTTCAGAAGGGGAGCGGTCAGGAAAGATACGGCAAGTAGATGAAGTGGTAAGAAGTTTAAAGCGTTGGGAGAGTACAGAAGAGGCATGTGAACTATGTCGGAAAACGATTTTTAAGAGTGGAGGACTGAGATAATTGGATTTAGTGGTTTGTTTAAACGAATAAAGGATACAGCATCGATATTATTGAAGAGGGATGGGTTATCATCAGGAAGAATGGTTGCTAGGGTAGACCTGAAAGCAGATACATCATCATCGAGGCGAGATTGTGGAGAAGCAGATTCGGAAAGCTTTAAATTTGATATGATTATACAGCGATCGCGCGAAGGAAACCTATTTCGTGAAATTGGTGGACGGACAGAGCTGGTAGGAGTCGAGGCAGATGAGCAGATAGAAGTGGAAATGACAGGGGTGCTTGATAGAGAATTAATATTGGTTGGATCAAGTGTGACAGGAGCGGGGTGTTGAATCGATTGATCAGAGATGTGACTGGAGATGATTTTAAATGAAGGATGTAAATTATTTGGAAGTGTTACGTGGGAGGTAGAGTAAGGAGAATTAAGATAGGTTGGGGCATGAGTGACAGGAATGGAGTGTTGAATCAGTTGATCGGAAATGTTACTGGAAATAATTTTGATGGAAGGATGTAAATTATTGAGAAGTGATACGGTGGAGGTCGAGTAAGAAGTACGTGAAGAGAATAAAGAAGTTTGAGATTTATTTAGATTGGGGGAGGAATACAAAAGAGGAGGTACGATATGAAAAGCTTTACCGTTAGCATTGTTAGAATGAGAAAGATTAATGGAAGTTTGGTACGTAGTTGAACGAGGAGTGTGTGAGAGAAGGTTCAATAATGGGATTATATGATGCGAAGTCAGGTATTGATGTGAGGGAAACATCTAAAACAGCATTGGTCTGAGTGGTCGTGTGTGATACAGGAGTTGAGGAGCAGGATAACTGTGGTAGTCGTACTGATGTACAAAAACCGCAAGTGAAATGTTTACGTTTATACACCGAGTGGTCGAATATTTTAACACGAACAAGTGTCCATACATCGCAATCTTTGGAATCGCATCCAACTTCAAAGCTGGTATAACCATCATTGCATTCCGATGTGAAAGATTCTTGATCAGGAACATGGATCTGAGATCGCGCTTTATAGGCATGACCTTTTATCGATAGATTGAGCTCAATCCGCGAGCGTAGCGAGCGGAACTGACAGGAATAATCTGGAACTGACAGGAATAATCTGGAACTGACAGGAATAATCTGGAACAGACAGGAATAATCTGGAACTGACAGGAATAATCTGGAACTGACAGGAATAATCTGGAACTGACAGGAATAATCTGGAACTGACAGGAATAATCTGGAACTGACAGGAATAATCTGGAACTGACAGGAATAATCTGGAACTGACAGGAATAATCTGGAACTGACAGGAATAATCTGGAACTGACAGGAATAATCGTATGTTTATAAGAAACCAAACTTTTTAACTTCCATGTTATGCAATATGCTGATGGCATTATCATATACGCTCATAAACCTGTTTATCGTATTCATGATTTCAGTGTTTATGCTTCAAACTGTCTTGCCTCAATTTTCAATCATATTTCTTCTCTTCGCCTATCTCTGAATCCTGATAAATCCAAAATTATGTGAATGCTACCACGACGTCTCGGCTTAGATCTTCCCTCCGTATCATTAAATTCTACAATTATTCTTATCCTTGATAATCTCGTTTTTCTAGACTTCTATTTCGACAACTAACTTTCACTTAAATCTTTAGCACATAATCATTTCGCTCTACTGACATCAAAACTTACTATGGCTTTTTTCATATAGGTATCGATCTTTTTTTCTAAAAGGAAAGGTCTATCGATATTTCCTTTTCACATATATTTCCTTTATAAAGTCGCCTAATGTAACTGCAAGCGATCAAATTGTAAATAATTGACGAGGGTTCACTTCGGATGTAAAATAATAATCTATATCCATAATTTGATTTTCACTGTTGAACTCGCCACGTTCCTCACTATTCAGTCCAAGCAAACGAATATTTACGATACTGCTTGTCTATTTTGCCTCAAGGCCGAATCTTTCTAAATGAAATATCCCCTTCTTCGACGATACCATATAGTCGTGTATAAAGTACGCTTATCTACCTTGATTATCCGCAACATCCTTCGAATTCGCAGGTTGATCGATTCATATATTGATCGTTCACGTAATTCTCTTCTTTTACATGTCCCAAAATGTTCTACCTCATGTGGATTCCTTTCCTTCCTTGTGACTGATCCTCTCTCGTGGAATCAAATGTCCATTCTTATATAGACAAACCAACTTCCCAGACGTGCTTCAAACGCCAATTTCGATCCCATTTAAACAATTTAAACAATTTATCTTTGACTTTTTCATTTTTTTGTTTGCTAGTAGACTTGTAAACGTGCAGCTAGCACTCATTTGCCACGTTAAATAAATATATTTTAATTTATTATACCTGTGCAACCATTGTTACCATTGAAATATTGATGACTGTTTTATTCTGTTCGCTACTTTAATTCTTTCTATACTCCAACAGCAGTGCGCTACATTTTAGTATTGATAGACCTCATCAGCTAATGATTCAATACCTACGTTTCACGTTTTGGTTCTTTTAGTGTTGGCCAACGAGAAATTCTTTTTATTACAAAACCATATATCCATCAATACAGCTCTTCTTTTTATTCAAAACGATTTAATTTTCCCAGATACATTTTCGGAAATTTTTAATTCGCTTTAATGAAGTTATATCCTGAAGTATTTCCTATTGTGTTCCAGTTTTATCTTTGCTAAATTCTATCCCATTGATTTTTTGTCATTGATTTTTACTTCAATGTTACTATCATCTTCATCAATTATATTCACTTTTGTTTTTAAAAAAAAAGATTTATTTTAACGTGGCAAATGCGTGCCAGCGCACGCTTACATGACCACAACAAAAACAAAACTGTAAATCAGGCGTCGAGAAGGTGTGAACGGAGGAGGTGTTTGAATGTGATAAAAGAGGGAGCGCGGCGGACGTCGAGAGGGAGTTGATTCCAGGCGAGTGAGGCGGCGACGAGGAAGGATCGGAGACCGTAGTTGTTGGAGTAATTAGGAACGTGGAGTAAGAGGGTATGACAGGAACGAAGCGATAGCGAGGTGGGGCGAGTATCGTCTAAGAAAGGAAGGTTGATGAACGATGGGGAGCCGACAGCGATGAGACGAAAAGTAATGAGAAGAAGGCGGAGTTTGATGCGGATGTGGATGGTGGGCCAGGAGAGTTGGGCAAAATATGTGGATGTGTGGTCGAAGCGACGGAGGCGAAAGAGCACTCGAACGGCGGTGTTGATTATTCGTTGTAGGGGTAGGATGATGGATTTTGGAGAATTGGCGAAAAGGCTAAGGCAGTAATCGATTTTAGGGAAAAGAAGCGATGAAAGAAGAGACATACAAGAACGGAAGTCGATAAGGGGGCGGATACGGCGGATGTCACGAAGAATTAAGTTAGACGAGCGGACCTTGTCACGGACGAAGGGTTTAAGGGAAAGGTGATCATCGAAATGGAAGCCTAAGAAAGTGAGATTGTGGACTACAGGGATGATCGATGAGGCAAAAGATACAATGGGAGGATATATGCTTGGTTTACGGGGAAGGATCCACATTATTTTGGACTTTTCGGCGTTTAGAACGAGATGGAGATTGGAGAGACGCTTGTAGATAGAAGAGAGACAGTTGGAGGCAGAAATGCCGATATCGTGTATGCGATGTGCGGGTGCATGAGCATAGATTAGAATGTCATCGGCGTATTGCATGACGTTAAAGGAGTAAGGTTTGATAAATGGAGAGAGATCGCCAAGCAAAAGAGAGAAAAGCAGGGGACCTAGGACTGAACCTTGTGGAACCCCGCAAAAAATAGGGATGGGAGGGGAGGATGATGAATTAGAACAGACGCGAAAGGAACGGTCGGATAGATATGAGGCGAACCAAGCTACGGAGGAGGAAGAAAAGCCGTAATCATAACGAAGGCGAGAAAGGAGGACGGAGTGGTCGACAATGTCGAATGCGGAGGAGAGGTCCAGGGAGATGAGAACACTATATAGAGCCTTGTCTCGAGAAATGAGTAAGTCGTTGTACACTTTTATGCATGCGATTTCTGTCGAGTGATTAGAGCGGAAAGCGGATTGGAAAGGAGGGTACAGATTGGATGAGGAGAGATAAGCGTTGATTTGTATTAAGATGAGGCGTTCTAAGAGCTTAGAAAGAGTAGGGAGTAGTGAAATGGGGCGATAGCTAGAAGGAAGGGAGGGGTCGAGCGATTGTTTCTTAAGGAGGGGACGAACGATTGCGGATTTCCAGTGTGAAGGGAAGATACGACTGCGGATGGACGAGTTAAACAAGGTTGTGAGAAATGGGGATATCGATGAGCATATGGATTTTAATATGTGGGTAGGCAGGGGATCGGCAGGTGAGGTTTTGTTGGGCAAGGACATGAGGACAGATGATACTTCTGTAGGTGATACAGGGAGAAGATGAAAGAGTTCCGGAAGGATGAGAGTAGACTGGGCAGAGTGGGATAGGATGGAGACCGGGGTGAGAGAGCAGCGTGGATACTTTAGTCTGGAGAAATGACGAATAATCATTAGCATTGATGTTGCAAGGCGTAGAGGAACGAGCCAGGATTGAGTTAAAAGTATGCCAGAGAGTCTTAGAGTTGAATGAAGTGATTATTTTATGCTGCCAGAAGGAGTTGCATTTGGTACGTAGTAGGTTGAGATGAGATCGGCGAAGAGCAAGATAGGAATCACGGAAAGACGGAGTGATCGAGCGGAAATCGCGTCTGAGAGAGCGGTGATAGACTCGAAAAGCATGGCGGAGTCGACGCTTTGAGAGTAGGCATTGGATGTCAAACCATGGGGCACGGTGCAAGCGACGGTGTGGGTGAGACTTGAAGGGCAAGAGAATATCGAGAGTGGATGTGAGTTCAGAGTCGAAAAGAAAGGCGAGATCGTGAGGAGATGTTATTGTGGGTAATGATAGAGACGATTTGAGTAAGGCAGAGCGGAGAAGGGAAAGGTCAAGATTTCTCCAAGGGCGACGTAGGATTGTAGGTGTGTGAGGAGGGGTGTGGTTGCGAGCGAGATCAAGGGTGATAAGAAAGTGATCGGATAGACCAGGATCAGAGATGAACAGTGAGGTGTGGGCAGCAAAATGATTGGGGACAGCGATGATGTCGAGTGCCCCGCCAAGTATATGTGTGGGGGCAGTGGAGATTAGTTTGTAATTGTAGTTGGATAGAATGTTGATGAAGCGGATGGAATCTGTGGAAGAGGGGCGGTCTAGGCGGATATTGAAGTCGCCTAGAACGAGTGAAGGGATTGAGGACAAAGAACAATGAGAAAGGAGGTCAGCGAGTTCGGTAAAAAATAAGGCTGTAGGAGCTGATGAACCAGGACGGTATACAATGGCGAGATCTAGAGTGATCGGGTTAGAATAACGACAAGTGAGCAATTCAAAAGAGCAAGGACTGAAAGGGGGATTGATTTTGCGAAGAGACGCTGGGTGACGCGCGAATGCGACGATGCCGCCATGATTAGAGGATTTAGAAGGGCATGAGCTGAGGGGGCGGGCGGATTCGACTAGGGAGCAACCGGCAGAGAGCAGACGGCGAATGGAAAGGTCGTCGGAATCTGAGTGCCAGGATTCGGTGAGGCAGAAGAGATCGATGGATTGCTTGGTGAATAGGTTGAGGATAAGATCGGATTTATTGAGAATAGATCTAGTGTTGAGGAGACCGAGGCGGAAACCGTGTGCTGTGGCGAAAGAGACTAGTGGTGAAGACACATAGGAGAGATGGAGCGCCATCGAATTTTTGGACGGGTGTGGACAATTTGAAAATTTCCGTCTATGTTTCGGATGGCGAGTGAAGTTTCGCCGTTTTCCTCGCGACGACGTTTTTCGATGCGGGCTGAAGAGATTTGAGCGATTTCGGAAGGGGCGCGATCGGGGAAAATTCGAGTGGTTGAAGATGACATGAGTTTGAATCGTTGAGAGAGGACAGAAGACGCGTGAGAGCGATGCTTGAAAACAATTTTTAGGAGAGGGGGCTGGGAAGGATTAGATTGAGAAGATTTGTTTAGACGGATGAATGCGACTGGAGAAATGTCCTTGAAAAAGGATGATTTATCCGCAGGAACAATAGACGAGAGGATGGATCTGAAGGCGGAAACATCGTGGTCCAGACGTGCTTGTGGAGATAAGGAGTTAGAAGGCGTGATATTAGTAACAATGACGCAACGATCGCGAGAAGCAAAGCGCTTCCGTAAAGGAGGACGACTGACGTGAGTAGGTGAGATCACGATAGAAGAGCTGGCAGTTGATGATTTGGAGGGATTTGGTTTGACGACGGGAGACATAGAGGATAATGATAATAAAGCGGGTGGCAAGCGATGTGAGGAAAGGTTATGAGTGGAAGGATAGTGGAGGCTGGTGGAGGTGATTTTGATTGATGGATGCAAGTTATTGAGAAACGAGACAGGAAGGACGGGACGTGGGGTGTCGGGGAGTGAACATACATTAGTTGTAACAATTTGCGGCTCCGTCACTGTATCGGTAGATTTATCATAAATTTGACAAAATCCATCTTGCTGCGATACAATTTGCGGCTCCTTCAGATTATCTGATAATGGATTATCTGATGATGACGTAGAAACGCAATGAGGGGTAGAAATGTAAGGTGATTTATCTGATACGACAAAAGAAATACTGGGTTGCAAATGGTCAATGACAGTAACATCAGAAGATTGAGCTGATTGATTGGGCCAAATTGAAGGTTGTATAGTAATACCTGTAGAAGAGATGGGAGATTTGGCATTCTTAGATGCAATCGAATGCGGAAGAATTGGGCATCGAGGTTGAGACTTATTACAATACGAAGAGGCATGTGTGGACATCGCTGCATTACCAGATAGTTTCAATATATTTGTCTTGAGACTCTCTATTTCACTCTTCATCGTATTTATCATCTTAGCCGAACAGTAGCCACAGTAGAATTCGTTGTCTGCAAGGCAAGATGCCTGGGATTCTGAAGTCCAAATACTTACCCACGTGTGACAATCATTGTTTGAGCAAAGGACTTGTTGTTCAAATCCATTGGAGACATCTCTAACATCGGTGTTGGACGCAACATGGTTGGGAACTTGAGACTTTTGTTTTTTCCGACCCATTTGTATATAGTCGTTTGATTCGTGATTTTATTCTCCTCGTTGTATGTATATTAGATTGTATGTTATTTATTGTAGATGACGGGAGATTGTATGTTATTTATTGTAGATGACGGCAGATGACGGGAGTCTGTTCCAACTGTTTATTACTCGATCTCTGATATCCTGATAGTGTCGATGGACTTTTTGTAATTTGTGTATGTTATTTATCTCAAACTTTTTTTAACGTGGACTTTTTTTTGTTGTTATCGTTTTCAAACGGATCTTTACTAAATACTAACCCACTTATTTCTCAATCTGTTATTACTTGTGTGACTATCATCTTCATCAATTATTTTAATTTTTGTTGTTCTCATTTTTAAATATCTTTACTAAATTTCATCCCATCTCAACCTTCCTTTTCTTGGTAATTCTCGTCCTGTTTACTGTTCCTTGTGTTCCTGTAATTCCCTTCTTTTACATGTCCCAAACTACTCTACCTTCTTTGGACTCCGCTACTTCCTGGTGGCTGCTCGTCTCTCGTGGAATCATCTGCTTATTCATATACGCCAATCAACCTCAATGCCGTGCTTCAAAAGCTAAATCCGGTCACATTTAAACAATATAACAAATTTATCTAAAAAAGGATTTATTTTAACGTGGCAAATGCGTGCCAGCGCACGCTTACATGACCACAACAAAACAAGACTGTGAATCAGGTGTCGAGAAGGTGTGAACGGAGGAGGTGTTTGAATGTGATAAAAGAGGGGGCACGGCGGACGTCGAGAGGGAGTTGATTCCAGGCGAGTGAGGCGGCGACGAGGAAGGATCGGAGACCGTAGTTGTTGGAGTAATTAGGAACGTGGAGTAAGAGGGTATGACAGGAACGAAGTGATAGCGAGGTGGGGCGAGTATCGTCTAAGAAAGGAAGGTTGATGAACGATGGGGAGCCGACAGCGATGAGACGAAAGGTAACGAGAAGAAGGCGGAGTTTGATGGGGATGTGGATGGTTGGCCAGGAGAGTTGGGAAAAATATGTGAATGTGTGGTCGAAGCGACGGAGACTAAAGAGCACTCGAACGGCGGTGTTGATTATTCGTTGTAGGGGTAGGATGATGGATTTTGGAGAATTGGCGAAAAGGCTAAGGCAGTAATCGATTTTAGGGAAAAGAAGCGATGAAAGAAGAGACATACAAGAACGGAAGTCGATAAGGGGGCGGATACGGCGGATGTCACGGAGAATTAAGTTAGATGAGCGGACCTTGTCATGGACCAAGGGTTTAAGGGAAAGGTTATCATCGAAATGGAAGCCTAAGAAAGTGATATTGTGGACTATGGGGATGATCTATGAGGCAAAATATACAGTGGGAGGAGATATGTTTGGTTTACGGGGAAGGATTCACATTATTTTGGACTTTTCGGGGTTTAGAACGAGATGGAGATCGGAGAGACGTTTGTAGATAGAAGAAAGACAGTTGGAGGCAGAAATGCCGATATCGTGTATGCGATGTGCGGGTGCATGAGCATAGATTAGAATGTCATCGGCGTATTGCATGACCTTAAAGGTATAAGGTTTGATAAACGGAGATAGATCGCCAAGCATAAGAGAGAAAAACAGGGGACCTAGGACTGAACCTAGGTATGACTTTATCTGTATGACTTTGTTGTGTTTTTCAGTTAGCGGACTTGTAAGCGTGCAGTTGGCACACATTGGTTACTTAAAATAAATTATTATTGCTGTTAAAATGAATTTGAAACTTTATTCATTGCGAATTTTAAAAACGTCGGGAATTTTTAATTTGCATACTTAGCTGGAACAACACCCGATGATGGCAAAGTTTTAGCATTTATGCAACACCTTGATCTCTTTCAAACTGAGAGTAGCTGATTGGGTGCTTAATCCGTTTAACGACAGATTTTTCTTTACAGTTATTTTAAGAATTATTAAAGATACGAACAAATGATGAATTAAAATTCAAATTCAAATATGGATATCTCCGGTTCTGGCCACATATTCATATTCCTACAACGTTTTCTAAAATATGGCCCGTTGTACAAAAAGTAACACTATCATTTTCTTCACTTATTTACTTGAGAGAGATTTCAATGCAGTTACAAATCTATTGACAGAGGAAATATATCGACTTCGGGTTGTCGATCGGGGATGATAGGCAACCCGAAGATTTTTTGACAAAAATAAAACCAATAATGGGCAAATTAGTGGAATATCACCAAGTGCGTCAATCTCATTAAAATTTTGATGTTAATAATACAAGCTGTTCACAATTTAATTTCATTTTAAATTAGTTATTGTTTGAGACTTTAAAACTTTTAATTTTATTGATTTTAAACAATTGAAACAAGTAGATAGAGTTGTTTCTCTTTATTTTTAAGCACTCATTGAAATTTTCATTTTAACGTAAAAGTCGCTGGTCAAAAACGCTTAAGAAATAATAGTTTAAAGTACACTAATCTAGCAATCAATTGCTAACAATTCATTGCTATTGAATATTTAGATCTTGAACAGAATTTCAGTAGCTTGAACAGCATCATGTCGCCTAAAGACAAGAAAAACTGAACGCGTTTATTACAAAAGAAAACGGAATATTGCAATGTACTCTATCTGTTAAGAATCTTGAACTTTCTGACAACAGATGAGATATGTATATATTGTGAACAGATGAATCAGCTGAAGTTCATCTGTGAACAGATGAAGCAATGTGAAACATTAGTCAACAGATGGTATATGCGCAATATAAACATAAAAAAACTATAAACAACTACTTTATGCGCAATATAAACATAAAAAAACTATATAAACAACTACTGGATGCAGAGGAGGACTGGCAGACGGCAATCAATGAATGAATCAATGTAAATGATGTACTAGAAAATTTTCTAGCAACATCATAGAGTACTAAATCAGTACTACAGCTTCACCAAAAAGGATCATTAGCAAAAGCACTGGCAAATGCCAGCGCAGGTCTCTTTAATATCGGCTAACTTTTATTTAAGGAGAGTGAGACCATTCCGCGTGAATTTCTTGTAAAACATGTAAGCCATACGCGAAAAATGACGAATGCCGTTTCGTCAGTAGTGGGGGGATCTGGCACTGATGAGTCATTGTGATGACGAAACGGCATTCGTCATTCTTTCGCGTCTGGCTTGCATGTTTTACAAGAAATTCACGCGGAATGGTCTCACTCTCCTTAAATAAACATAGTTATGTAACAAACATAACTGAGATAATACCCTGAACCACCTCATAGTTTCCTTCTTTTTGCGTTAAAATCGAATTTAATAAAATCAGAATGATATGTTTTTAATATAAATAGTTTTAAGTGTTATAAAAATAAAAATTTTGAATGATCAGAACAAAAATTACTACTTAGTTTAAACATTGTCTATCAAGAATTTACACATGGCTGAAGACATTATGTGCGTTGGAGTATTAATATAGAGTATTAATATACTTCGAAATGAATGCCAATATCCTTAGCAATGAAGATATTTCTGTTAAATTTATAATGATGTATTGAGTTAAATTTTATTTTATTTGTTAATAATCGTACGATAATAGTCTACGTATAAGTGAATGTATAAATGTACAACAAGTTTAATTGTTTTGGTTTTGACTGACGGAGTCTGAGTAACGGTAATAAAATCTGATTATATGGTTAAAATTTTTAAATTTTTTATAATACAAGATAATTACGATACTTTTTATAATTATGGAACGTCAACAAATATATTTTCAAGAATTTTTAATGTTTAGCTAACCATATTTTTATTATACATCAAATTCCAGTCATGCTGAAACTTACAAAGAAGCATCACAAGAAACCGAAATTGAAATCAGTAAAATCAAAACTAAAATGAAATGGTGAGTTTGCTGGTTCCAAAACAAAGCTAATATTCTTCTTATTACTTTCGGCTTATCGTGATATTTTTGATTTTGAAATAATTCTTTATATCATTCAAAAAATATAAAAATAATAAAATTAATAAAGTTACTCCTGATATTGTAGATCGCAACCAAATGAAAATGCTTCAGCTCATCCACGTCCTCAGGCATTCTATGTTTTGCCCCGTGACCAAAACGCACACATCGTTTCCGCGCTGCACGGCCAAGCTGATTTTCTGAAATAGGTATAACATTAAACGAGGGTCATCTTTCGATTTATTGAGGCAGCGTCCAATATCTCGGCTGAGAGGCAGCGCGGACACGCCCAGCGCTCCATATGGTTAGACTCTGGAATGGAGGAAATAATGGGACTGGGAAAGGTCCCGGAATTTATGTCTCTTCCGATCCTATGCCGCTGTGGATGCTCCTATTGCTTGCTGTGCAGCGTGTCCGACTTTTCTGATGATGGCAGTTGCCATTTTTTCTGGTGATTTGTTTCAACTATTTTCCTGATGATGATGGCAGTTTGCCATTGAAATATTGAACAATTCGTTTGTCTTTGATTTTCCTTTGTTCCTATAAATTAACATTTGCTAAATTCGAGGAAATGAATGACTTAAATATCTTCAAATCAATATTGGCATCACGCTTTCAGTCAATTATTATTTATCCATTTCAAAAGTGCACTTACTCTGCACAATTACACTTAACTTTAAGTTGATTTTTTAATTATTTTGTTATGCTGCTACTTCTAGCATCATAAGAATCAAAACGTACAATTTATACGTTTCAAAGAACTCAAACTTTCGCTACTTGTAAGTCGGAATAGATTTCACATTGGAAATTCGAAACTAAACTTTATTAAATTCTGCAATTAATTTGCTGTAAAGTATGACTTATATTCGATCATCAATGTAATTTAAAATAATTATAAAAAATAACTGTTGATCCATTTTTAAATTAGGAATGTTGAAGTTGAATTAATAAACACTAATCTATTTTTACGGTAGCTGATATAGCATCATCAAAAACAAAACTTGTAATTTTTTCACCAATTATTCAAAAGCAGTTGAACAATTTGTTCCCGACTGTTGTTAAAACTTGTTTTTTTAAACCAATTCTAAAATCCTTATTTTTTCTAAAATTAGAACAATTTTAAATAAAATTTTTAGTTAAATAACAATTTTATTTAAAATAAAGAGTTTAATAATGCTAACTTATTTAATTTTAAATAAGTTAGCATTATTTATTTAAAATATAATATGAAAAATAATATTTTTCTTATAATATGAAAAATACGTAAGTACTAATGATTTCAATTTTAGATCTTTTAAATGTAACAGAAAAAAATTGTATAGTTTGTGATGTTATAAATAATAATTGTATCGTAAGTAATACGACAAACAAATGTTTTTCATTAAATATTAATAATAATTGTAACTGCAATACCGCAGGTGTAGTGTATCTAATACAATGTACATGTGGATTGCAATATATAGGAAAACATATCAAATGTTAAAAACTAGGTTTAGGCAACACATATATAATATACAGCATAATAGTCAAACTATATTTCATAAACATATGAGATTAATAGGACATGATATTAAAAACTGTAAATTATTTATTTTAGAACATATTATCCAAGAAAACATTTCAATATTAAATCAAAAACTATTAGAAAAAGAAGATTTTTGGATTAAAACGCTTAATTCCATGTACCCATTAGGATTGAATGACGTAGTACAAGGAATTGGCAGAAGTAGTATAATACATAATAAACAACTATATTATAATAATCCGGTTAAAGGCAAACCAAGAAGTCATTGTGATAAAAGGAATAGGAAAAATAGAGTTAAAAATATTAAAAAAGATATGTATATAAATGAACAATTAGAAATATTAAAACAACTTTTAAGTGATAATAAGCTAAAAGATCTTTATGTAAATATAAGAAGTTTTTCTAAAGATATCATATGTTCAATAAATCAAAAATTAATTAACGACTATGATAGGCTAAGTTGTATAATAAACAGTTATTGTAATACAAAATACTCTAATCGTACAATAAATGTTAATAATAACAATATAAAATATACAATAATCATAAACTTCATTAATAAATGTATGGATAACATAAATATAGCCGGACTTTTAAATAATACTAAATGTAAAGAAATAATAGGATCAGATTTAAGTAACTATATTCATAAAATAAGGTATAAACTCCTACCACCATTAGGACGAAAAATTTGTAATTATAATAAAGAATTAAAATCAATATGTAACGATAATATTAGAAACATAATGGAAACAGAATGCAATTGTAAAAGTCTTAGTTTTGATAAAATAAATGAACATATATGTACCCATAATCTAGAATCAATTGAAAATTGTAAATTAAGAAAGCTGCTATCAAAAGGGTATAAATATAGATTAAATAATAACAACGACAAAAATAAAATTTACAATTCGTTATATAATAACTTAAATGATTACTTTAGTAAGCTGATTAATAGTGAAAGCTCGAATATATCTAAGATAAAAATTTGGAAAGATTATATATTTGATAAAATTAAAAATAAAATGAAAATAACAAACAATTATAAAAGGAAAGATAAAATTAATAAAGATATGTATAAAGAACTTACTAAATTAAAGGATAACTATATAATAACAACTATTGACAAAGCTAGTAATAACTTTGTCTTCATATGCAAAAGTCTTTATTATGATATACTAATGAAAGAGATTAATTCTAATGATTTAAATGTAAATCCAACATATGAACGTAGTGAGTTGAGTTTAGAAACAATTATTACAAGTCACTGTTCTATAATGGATAAAAAGGGTATAAAGGTTGAATTAGATAATAAAACTATACCTATATTATATTGGAATCCAAAATTACATAAAAATCCAATCAAACCTAGGTTCATATGTAGTGCGTTTAAATGTACATTAAAACCACTTTCTGTCTATATGAATAAAATACTTAAAGTAATTAAAGCACACTTTAAAAAATATTGCAAGGTAATCGAAATTAATACTGGTATAAAACACTATTTCAGTATTAATTCTACAAAAGAATTTTTAGAACAGACAAAAGGAATAAATTTTCAAAATATAAATACATACGATTTTAGTACTCTTTATACAAATCTAGATTTAGTAGATATTAAAGAAGCGTTAGTAAAATTAATTAACCTTATATTCGGAAAAAGATATACATATATATGCTATAATAATTATAACGCCTATCTAACAAAAATTAAACCATCAAGTAAATATAAATATATGGATAAAATTGAATTAATAGAATCCTTAAATATTTTGATAAATCAAAATTATTTAAAAGTAGGGACATCTATATTTAGACAAGAAAAAGGTGTTCCAATGGGTGGTAATAGTAGCCCAATTATAGCTGACTTGTTTCTAAGTTTTATCGAATATGAATTTTTTCATAACTGTGTAAAAACTAAATCTAAACTATATAAATATATAAAATATATGTTTCGATACATTGATGATATATGTGTATTTAATTCTAATAATTTTTATTCAATTAGTGAGCACATTTATCCAGAAAGCCTTATTCTTAATAAAACCAATATTAATGATAGAGCAAGTATATATCTAGATATGAACATTAAATTAACATTAACTAAAACTACTATTAATTTATATCGTAAAGATGACATATTTAAATTTACAAATATATTTTTGCATAAGCATTCATGCATACCATATAATATAAAATATAATACATTAAATAATGAAATTTTAAGAATTGCAACAATATGTAATGATATTGGCTTTCTTCAAAATCATTTAAATAATTTAATAGATACATATTTTAAACTAGGTTACTATAAAAATAACATCAAGCAGAAAATAGTAAAATATATAAATCAACACAATAATATAAAGAATAAATTTAAACTCTTAAGTGGCAAATTTTTATGGATAATAAATAATATACTTTGTATTAGAATAAGATACTAGATAGTTTTATCAGAGGAAATACATCATTAGCATGTATTTGGCCCCGCTGCTATGTTGGGTAGAGGAGTTAGAGGCCGAAACCTTATTGCATAGCAGTTTCTCCTGATGACCTCTAATTCTTATTCTGATACAACGTCTGTTATTTATTAGTCAATTCATAAAAATGACGTTTATTTTAAATTTCATTTTTTAACTTGATTTAAATTATAGAAAATCTAAAAACAATTATTAATTTTATTATTTAATTATTAAATTTTAATTTAGCATTATTATGTTTTGTTTATTTTAAAATTATATTAAATACGTAGACTCAGTTAGCTGATTTAATTTATAATCGTTTAAAAATGTTAAACAATATATTTTAAAATATTTTAATTTAAAATAATTCAAAATATTTTATTTTGAATTCGATTAATTTGATGGACACATAATTGATCCAGTAACGAAATATGGGCACAAACACAAAAATCTTCAAGTTACATAATTTTGTGATTACGATTTGTAGATATTGTAATCTCTGGAAGAAACGATATGATATTTCTAAAAGTATGTAAATTCAAAAAATATCAGTTATTAGATAGTATATTTGAATAAATTATATGTTATGTTTAGTTATAACTATTCTTAGTTTTCAGAGAAAACTACATTTACTATTGTTGATACAAAAACCCACATTATCATTTAAATACATTCTATTTAAATTTGGTAAATGTTCTAATTATATTTTAGAATATTTAATTTATTCATTTTGGTAAAACAGTTTTGTATTACTTTTAGTTATTGTGTGTCCACTATATCAATGAAATAATACCAGATCAGAATGCTACTTATTCCTTTTTTCACTATTTTATGACTATTAATTTGATGCTATTCCGAAAATATACCGTTATTCACATTATATATTTTGCTGGCATAGAGAATAAGCTATCTCGACAATGTATTAAAAACACCGGTGCGCGTACTAAATATTCAGAGTCGCGTGGTCAGTTATCATGTCATTCTTCGCGACAATAGGACAAATTTCAAATTCACAATAAATATAACTATATTTTTTCTGACGATGATACACCTTTCTATGGTAATTTTTATCATTGTCATTTATAACTGTTTAAAAATAAATCTAAATTATATAAAGATATTAAATATTTACAATATAAATATATGATATATATGTTAAGATATATTAATGATATGTGTATTTAATTCTAATAATTTTTATTCAATTAGTGAACAAATTTATCCAGAAAGCCTATACTTAACAAAACCAATATTAATGATAAAGAAGGTGTATATCTAGATATGAACATTAAATTAACATTAACTAAAACTACTATTAATTTATATCGTAAGATGACACATTTAAATTTACAAGAAACATATTTTTGCATGAGAATTCATGTATACCATATAATATAAAATATAATACATTAAATAATGAAATTTTAAGAATTGCAACAATATGTAATGATATTGGCTTTCTTCAAAATCATTTAAATAATTTAATAGATACATATTTTAAACTAGGTTACTATAAAAATATCATCAAGCAGAAAATAGTAAAATATATAAATCAATACAATAATATAAAGAATAAATTTAAACTCTTATCTGAATTTAAGAATTATTAAATGATTAAATAATAAATAATTGCTCATAAAAAATTAATTAAATCATCTAATGTAAACATAATATAATGTAAATAAAAAGTATAGTTAGCATATATTCTTGCAGTGTATAAATGTTAAATGCTGAGGTTGAAAACTCTGTCTAGCCAAAACTGAAAAAATATGAAATATGGATACACATTATGGTGATATATAATTATGATAAGTTGCTTAAAAATTATGATTTTCAGGTTATATTTTATGTTAATATCTAATTAATTATACTTAAATAATTATTTTATTAATATTTATTTTGTCATCTATTTAGTTCTATTCAGGATATTCCATATAAGTATATCCACTTGGATAAATTTTTTATTAATATTTTTTAGAATTAATAATTAACTTGTAAAGTTTATGATAATAAGGAATTTGAATTAAACATGGAATATTTACCAAATACGCATATTGCATAGCAAATTATATTAATACATTTAATAAACAACATTATAGCTAAACAATCGTGTCTGTAAAATTTAAATGATTCAAAGTCAAGAAGGCCTTTTTATTGAACAAAATTCGCTTTCAATATTTCAGTGACTTATATTTTTTTTAAACGAATTCAGATACATCGTCTGTTATTTAATAGTCACTTCACAAAATTTGACTATTATTTTCAATTTTATATTTTAATTTGATATAAATTATATAAAATCTTATAAAAAATTTTATCGTTAAATAAATATAAATTATATTAAATGTTATATAATTATTAATTTATATGCACTATAAAAAACGTAAACTCAGTTATCTGATTTGTTCTCCCGACAAGTTTATATTGACCTGTGTACTTTTTTTATAAATTATTTATTAAATTTTATTATTTATAATTATTAGAAATCAACAAAATATTATTAAAATATTAAATTTACCGTTTATAAATCCAACTGAGCGTTGCCATTCAACGCGGTAACGCTAGTTGCTTCTGGGCACGATTGAGAGGACGAGCGATAGACAAGACTTAGACACAATTTATTATTTGTAATTTTTGTTTTTTTTAATTAAAATTTATAAATCCACAAATTTTAACAACTTTTATCAAATTATATCGTTATCAAATTAGATCAGACTCAGGCATCTGATCTGATAGTGTTATTATTTAATTCATAAAAATTAACTTATTTTAAATTTCAATTTTTTATTTTAACTTTATATAAATGTAAATTGTATAAAATCTAATATAATTATTTATTATTTATAATTATTTATCTTTATTTTTGATTTAAATATAATAGTATAAAATGCGTAGACTCAGTTATCTGATTTGTTCTACTTACAAGTTTATATTGACCTGTGTACTTTGTTTTCCCGGTAATTAATCAATTAAGTTTTTATAAATTATTTATTAAAAGAATTTTTTTATTATTTATAATTATTTATCTTTATTTTTAATTTATAGTTTTTGTATTAAAATAAGATACTAGATTATAAAATTTCATCATTGAAAATATATCATTACCCGTATTTGACCCTACTTATTTATTAGTCAATTCATAAAAATGATTTTTATTTAAAATTTCAATTTTAAACTTTAACTTGGTATAAATATAAATTGTATAAAATCTTATATAATTATTTATTATTTATCATTAAATTTATTAAATTTATTAAAAACTTAATTTATATACCGTATAAAATACGTAGACTCAGTAAAGCTATTATACGATTTTCTGTTTGATTTTATTGTTATAGTAACCAAGTTCAAAGTATGTATCTAAGGAGTCCTAATATTCCAATAAAAAATTTAAATTTTTTATTTAAAATTTCAATTTTAAATTTTAACTTGGTATAAATATAAATTGTATAAAATCTTATATAATTATTTATTATTTATCATTAAATTTATTAAATTTATTAAAAACTTAATTTATATACCGTATAAAATACGTAGACTCAGTAAAGCTATTATACGATTTTCTGTTTGATTTTATTGTTATAGTAACCAAGTTCAAAGTATGTATCTAAGGAGTCCTAATATTCCTCGTTATTTAATTGCAAAATAACTAATTAATTTGATGATTAATTAAACATTAATTAGCAAATTAGTTCCTCATTATGATCTGTTATCCTTATTCTGATACATTGTCTGTTATTTATTAGTTAATTCATAAAAATGACTATTATTTTAAATTTAAATTTTTTATTTTAACTTGGTTTAAATTATATAAAATCTTATATTGCAATTATTAATAATTTATATTTACTAAATTATTTTTATTTTTAATTTGAATATTGACACAGAAACCGTAAGAAAGGCTTTTATTCACAAATCTAAAATAGTGTCAAGAAGTTAGTAAAGTAATAACAAGTTTATATATCATACATCCTAGGTGATAGTCTTTCAAGTAGCCAGGCGTTCTTATTGCTCTTCCTTGCCTTTTCCCATCACCACCTCGTTCGTCTTTATCTTCATGGGAAAATTGTATAACTTGGCCAGTCGAGATATCATATAACTCACTTTCCGGGAAAACTTGATTTGCATGCTTAGGCAGATTATCAGTTCTGTCTGTGTTGGGTCCATTTGGATCGTTGGCGGTAATAATAATTTATTTAACGTGGCAAATGCGTGCCAAATGCACGCTTACATGACCACTAGCCAAAAAGAACAGCAAAAGTCACATATTAATTAGTTAATTGTTGAAATGGAGTTGGATTTGGCGTTTAAAGCACGGCATTAATGTTGATTGACGGATATGAACAGGCAGATAATTCCAGAGAGAGGAGCAGCCACAACGAAGGAGCGGAAGCCAAAAGAGGTTGAGTAGTTTGGGACATGTAAAATAAGGGAATTACGGGAACGCAGAGCACAGTACACAGTACGAGAATCGTCGAGAAAAGGAAGGTTGAGAAATGAAGGGTTATGAGAAGTTGTAAGGCGAAAAGCAATGATAATAAGACGAATTTGAACACGACAATAAATGGTAGGCCAATCGAGAGAAACAATGGTGTAGAGTTAACGTTACTTTCAACCGTTCTTGCGGCGTTACCATCATTGTTTAAAGTTCTGTCATAGGTGTTCGAAAGCATTGAATCACCATTTGGACATCGTGACAGGTGACGTGTGGCTATGCTGGCTTCTCGACCAGATAAATATAAAATCCGAGCGTTATGTAGATCCGTGTTGATCAACGTTGCGCGTAATAACGGATCGTCATACTTGTTAGTCTGGTTGAAGATTCGCACGTATACTAGATCATACCTCGCCAACTAGTCCGGTAGGTTATACTTCAGCATAGGTCGGCGATTGAATTGGAAGACGCGATCGTATAGAGTGACTCCAGTTGATGTACATAGAAGTCTTCGAATAGCTTGCAAACTCTCTGTCAGCACACTTTCCCAGTTGGCTATGGGCAAATTGAGATTGTAAAGGCGTAGTTCAATAGTATTCCAGACGATACCATTATAGAGTTCTATTCGGCCGTTGCCTCTGGGGTTGTACGGTGACGAGTGACTCACTGAAGTTCCGATGCTGGTCAAATAGTCGATGAGTTCTTTCAACATAAATGAAATTTCACGGTCTGTATGAACATTCTCGGGAGGACCGAAAACTGATGTGAGACTTTTAAGACATTTGATTACAGTTGCCAAAGAAGTATCGTAATAAGCAAATGCGAAAAGATATCTGGAAAACTCGTCGATCACGGTTAGTAAATATTTGCGATTGTTATTCGAAGGAAGTGGCCCCTTAAAATCCATGGATAATCGTTCGAATGGTTTCGATGCTTTGATTAAGGACGAATATGGTGGCTTGAAGAAACGAGGCTTTAACATTAAACATGTCTTGCATTGGCTAACGACATGTCTCACGTCCTCGGAGCTGTATCGTAGTTAGTGTGACTGCACAAAATGATACAGCCGACTGACTCCTGAATGGCATAAATTATCATGGATTTCTTCGAGAAGTGCAATACTTTTTTGAAGATCGAAGAAACCATTAGCATAAGAGCACACGTATCGAAACATGGAATCCGCCGCTTCATTAAAACCTCCGGGTCTGTATTGTATATCAAACTTGAATTCAAAGAGGTCAAGGCGTCACCATTGAACCTTTTCATTCTTGATATTGCTCTTATGAACGCGGTTAAAGATGAATGCAACGGAGTGCTGATCGGTCACAACACTGAAGGTTCTTCCTGACAAATAATGCCTCCAAAAGCGTATGGACTCTACAATAGCTATAGCCTCTTTCTCTATTAAAGCTAAATTGGAAGATTGCTTTCCTATCGAACGGGAAAAGAAAGCTACGGGTTTTCCTCCTTAAGTCCAAACAGCACCTATTGCTTGATCGATGCGTCCGTTTCAACTTTGAATGGAACTGAGAAGTCGATGAAACTCAAGGTAGCAGAAACGATTCATCCCGGATGCGTTGGAACGCATGTACTGCTTCTTCCGGAGCTGGAAAAGTTATAACATTAGGCAGAGGCAGGACAAGTTTCGAGAAGTCGTAGATCCACTTTGAGTAATATAAGAATAGACCAATAGTCCTACATAATTGTTTATAATTGCAGGGGATGTTAAGTCATGTAATGCTTTTACGCGCGTCGGGTCTGGTCGTTTGGTCCCATTTTCGATTTGATATCCCAGGATATTAATTATTGTCTTGTTGAGCATGCACTTATTCTCGTTGAAAGTAATGTTGTATTTGGACGCAGCTGCACGAAATCTTTCGATGTTTTGATCATGCTGCAGTTGAGGTTCTCCACATACAATGATATCATCAAAGTATGCGTACGTATTTTGTAGCTCTTCTCTGGCGTAAATATCGTTTATTATTCTCTGGAAAACTGCGACAGCATTCGTCAAATCGAAAGGAACTCTTCGGAACTGGAACAATTGTTCATTAGCTTCAAATGCGGTCAAATATTTTTTATCGTTTTTCATTGGTATTTGTTGATACGCATTTTTAAGGTCGAAGGTACTGAAGACTTTGTTGGTAGATATCTTATTTATGAGGTCATTGATGTTTAGGACAGGGTAAGCATCAAGGACTTTAAGTATATATACTGTTTATGAGTAGTCGACGACAAGGCGTTATTTAACATCTTTTTGTACGACTAATACTTGTGCCCGTCAGGCAGGGTTCAATTATCTTATCATCGAGCAATCGTTTGATTTCAGAATCGATAAACTGTCGTCTTCTCGGGTATTACGGCGAGAAGGAGTAACGATAGGCTTCCATCTCTTATGGTCATCCGAAAATAAAGAGGGAGCATGTAGATCAATGCACGATAATTATCCAATAATAAGTTGTTGCTTGCTGGCATAACTTAACAGTTTAATTGATATTCCGGAATGAAGATTTATGAAAGGACAGCCGAGAATGATTGGACAGCAGAGTTTTGACATAACGACGAACAGTACATCTTCGTTCTCTTTACCACTGTATGTGATTGTGGCAGAACATCTCTTATTGCAGACTGAACTGTGAGCCGAATTGACCACAGACACTTTTACTAAACAGGCTTTGGTAATCACTGACAGTTTTCGTACTGTAGCAGCTTCAATGAAGTTAGAAGAGCTGTCTGTATCTAGTAACGCCTTTATTGTATGTCCGCTTGCAGACACATCGATCACGAGGCTATTCAATTTCGAGTGCAGTGGTATGTTGCATGCGTTGAGGATGTGTGCGCAATTAGAAGACTCGGCATTAAAAGAATCGAAGTACGTATTACGATGTGAATATTTCGAACTTGATTGTCGACGCAGATCGGATTGGCAAACCTTCGCGTAGTGCCCCCGCTTATTGTAATACGTACATTCAGCATTACAGCCCGGGCAATTTTAACGCTCATGTCTTCTGGCTCCGCAGAAAAACACTGATTTTTGTATATAGGACGAATAGCCGCTAAGATGTCCTCTTCAAACCTTTTCTGAATTGGCACGACCAGCGTCGCACCTTTTCGAAACCGCATTTACTTGACATTCAGGTTGGTGTTGGTAGGCGGTCACTTGCACTTGGGCTGACTCTATAGTTCGGGCGATTTGGAAAACCTTTTCCTTGTCGATCCCGTCTGTTTCGAGTATACGCTGCCGAATTTCGTTAGATTGCACACCTGCAATGAAGGAGTCGCACACTAGAATGTCACGGAGCTCAGATGCTGTCACGTTTTCAAAAGGGCATTGTCGAGCACGTGTTTCGAAAACTTCGATATATTGAGCTATTGTCTGGTCAGCTGTTTGTTTAAGAGTGCAGAGTAGATAGCGCCTGTATGCAGCATTGACTGTTTTGACAAATGTATCCTCAAGCGCTTTGTTGGCAGCCTCAAATGTAGTGCATTCGTAGATTTTATCGAATAATAGTGTGGATACGGAAATCTTCGGTATATCGAGTTTTCTTGATCGGTATCCAATTTCATGCGACTACAGAAAACGTTGAAACGATATTGCCAATGCCTCCATTCCCGCTCTACATCGATTGAGTCAGGTGTCAGTTTCAAAATGTCGGGTTTGAAGAGAGCTTCCATAAGTCAACAATTTGTGAATAAAATTGAGGCAGAAACCGATAAGAAAGGCTTTTATTCACAAATCTAAAATAGTGTCAAGTAGTTAGTAAAGTAACAAGTTTATATATCAAATATAGTATAGAATACGTAAACTCAGTTAGCTTATCTGATTAATTAATAAAAATGTTTAACTTAAAAATGATATAAAAAAAATCTGAAATGAATGATTTGAAATTTTAAAATAAAGATATTTTTTAAATTTAGAAATTTTAAGCAAGATCAATAAAATACAATTATAGTATCGTCTTTATAAAAAAATAATATATATTATTGCATTATATTATATATAATTAATTTTAATCTTAAAATTTTACTTAATTTCAGTATTATTCAGCTCTTTTTCTGGATGTTTAAGCGATAATGATTAAACATCATTAGAAGATTGATTAGTAGCGTCCTGCTGTATCAAGAATAGGAACAATACCTGTGAGGATAATATTGTGCCACAACCAGAAGATAATGATTAAAGCCACATATTAAGCGATAATGATTAAAGCCACATATTAAGCGATCTAATACTAAATGACGTTAATTATTTAATTCGAGTTTTCTCATACATTATTTTTATTCAACTTGTCAACCCAGTTGTAACGAGTTTTTTCTTGGATTAAAATTTTCTCCCGATAGATAGTTGTGATAATTGAATTGCAATCGCTATTTAGGTCACATACATTTCCTCTATTGCATTTGGTTTATATTTTTGCATTATATTAGTGAGTCATAAAATGAAAAATACAGTACAATGTGGATAGATAGAGGAAAATGCAGTGTATAAATGTCTAATTCTGAGGTTGAAAAACTGTCTAGCTAAAACTGAAAAATTATGAAATATGGATACAAATTCTGCTGATATATTAGAGTCGTAAGTTGTTTAAAAATCATGATTTTCAGGTTTTATTTTATAAATACATCTAATTAATGACTTTATATATACACCTAATTAACGATAATTAAATAATTATTTTATTAATATTTAATTTGTCATTTGTTTAGTTCATATTCTATTCAGGATATTTTGCTTAAAGAAAAAACATGCGCTCACTGTGATGAATAATTAAATAAGTAAACTGAAAATCTTAAAGTTCTGAAATAAATAAATAAAATTAATTAATGATTAACTAATAAATTAATTAATAATTAATTTATACATATTTTGCTATCTTGACTGTAATTATACTTTTATTTATGATATATTGTCTTTGAACGCGCCTTTCACAATAGAAGAATTGTCTTCATTCACGAATAAAATGAAAACCGGGAAGGCAATAGGGGGGGGTAATGAAATTGTATAGTGAACATCTAAAACATACTATAGACTTATTAAATTTAACTGTATTCTGTGGTAAAATTAAAGTAGATTAAAGAACCATGTGCGCAGGTTTTAGAAGCTATAAATCAATTGTACCTTTGTATGCCGTATTTGTGGATTTTAGGAAGGCATTTTACTTTATAAATCTAAATTTGCTTTCGTAAACAGAGAGACTATACGGTTACATAATACAAGTTCTCTGTCGGATTATTATTTAACAGACAGTTTGTGTATTTGAAATAATTCAGTATTTTGAGACATTTCCGCAAGGAGGTGACCATTTGAAACCTATTTTCTTCAATTTGTATATAGACGATATTCTCATATTTATTAACCAATCTGATGCTCGATACACACTATAAGCAAAGGATTTGGCAATATATTTGAGGAAGTATGAAAATGTTCAGGTGTCTTGAAAGCAACTGCGAATGTATTGCAGAATAAACGAGCTTAGTGTAAATCACTTTAAACAGGTTATGAAATTTAAGGCGAAAGTGGTTTGCTAAATTTGAAGCTTTAACCTTTAAGGGAGTTTTCGTACCTTGCGCATCTATATTCTCTTATCTCAGAATTTTTGCCATCACAAAATAAGCATTGCAGATAATCGTTCTTATATCTCAAGCTGTTTCTCTCAGTGCGTTTGCTGTCTTGAGTAAAACATGAGACAGCCTTATGTTTTTCAAAGTTACGCTGTCTCCATAGATAAGTCGTTGCATCCGCAGTTTCTGGAAAAATCTACTTTTCTTCATCTTTTGAAATTCATCGACTGGACAAAGTGGATCTTTTTGAAAGATACTTTTGCCTCTAAAAAATTTCTTCTTCGACGTTAGCGCTTTAAATTAACAAAATCCCATTATCGTTAATACATCAGTGCCGCTTTGACCTCGTACTAACTGAAAGTTTTAAAGTCTATCAAGATTTGTTAAATCGGAAGCTAGAAATAATTGAATCGGTTCATTGGATAACTTAAGCAACACTATCCACATCATTATAAAAGTAGTAATATACGAAAACATAGTACATAGTACTGAATCTTTCTATAGTCGACACTTCAAAATTTTGTGGTAGCCCTCTAATTTATCACAATAAAGATATTTCCCGTGTTTATATGTAAAAATAACATATAATAACATATAATTTAATAATAATTTAATTTGATAATAATTATAATTATTATTTGTCGAAAATGTAAATAATATTATCATATTATTAATAATATTATTAAATAATATCATTAGTATAATTTTTTATGAAATTAAAATTAAATTTTCAGTTAATATAATTAAATAAAAAATATGTCTAATTTATAAATAAATTATAATTATAATTATTATCGACTGACAAATTAAATTTTGATTTTCATCGAATCAAAATGATTATAAAATAAATTATTTATCTAAATGGAATACATATTTTTATTTTATACAGTTATAGAAATTATTTACATGTTCGACAATTTTGCATGTGATTATCTAATATTGATTATATGATATTAGCTTATATTATATATTATCTAATATTGTCTAATATTATATAATATTATCAAATATTATCTATATTATATACTAGTAATCACCTTATTTATCCCCTTATAAAATATTACCATATTCAATATCGATAATATTAATATTACAATATTAATAATATATTACAATATTAATAATATTATAATATTAATAATATATACAATAATAGAATAATATTACAATATCTGATATTGTGATAACCACAAATAGCTAAAATAAATCGCATTTATAGAAACTGTAAAGTATTTATTTTCAATGTTATTTTTAATAACAGGATACAACAACAATACGCTTTTCGATTCAACATCTTCTTCAGTTTAAAATTTTTTCAGCTGGATATATTTTTTTAAATATATATAATATATAATATACTAATATATATTATAATATAATATTAATAAATAATCTTACATATTATAAATTATTAAGATATAATATATATAATATTATAACATATATAATATATTAACAATATATTTGATTTAAAAATGAAACAAATATTATAATTTCTTGAAATTCGTATATAAATTAAAATTCGTAATATTATAATTAAAATATACTCGTATCTTATAATATTATACAATTTATTGCATATAACAATCATAAAAATCGCTACATTTATTTCTTGTTTAAATATATTTATAGATATTATATATAAAGCTTGTTTTAAATATATCACAAGTATGATGGTATATTTAAAGTAAGATTTATTTATAAGCATACTATATGAATCCCAGTCACCTGTTGCAACCGCCAACATCTAAATGATAAAATTGGAAACACTCTTAAACAGTCAGTAAAATATCTTTATTTGATATGATTAATATTTTAAACTGTTACGGTTATTCTAGTTTTTAAAATGAAACAAAGGAAATTCACACTGCATTGCTGCCTTTATTATTTGTAGATAGTCCGCTAATTGCATCTCTGGTTGATGTTATTTAGATCCAACACTAAATTGCTATTTTATTCATCAATTATTTATTTTACTAGAAATCACAAATTTTTCTTTTATTTAATATATATGAATTTAATTGTATATTTAATTATTATAAAATTATATTTGTAATTGTTAAAATTATAATTGTCCAAATATCTGATCAAATTAAAATTTCGAAACAATTAAAAATATAATTTGATCTTATTAAAAATTTACTTATGCAATACGTTATCATATTTTAGTAACAAGTCCACCGGGTGTTGTGAATTTATTGTTATGGACAACGACAATATAGACTCACTGAAACCTCAAGCTTGTGATATAAAGGCTAATAAAATTGGAGTTTTGATTAAAAGAATTCGAAGTGGTCGCGGTATTTTAAACGAAAAACGTAAGGTCAGTATTTTTCGGACTGCAATTAAATATTGATTTTTTTAAATTATTTAATTACAAAATTAATAAATTTCCTGATTAAGAAAATCTCAGTTGTTTACTTTGTTGTTACGCTTCCGCGTTATATCGTTCAGATCAGAATCATTCTTTTTAGTTTATTTCCTAACTTTGTACAACATATGCCGACTTTGTTTACCATAACCTTATGTGATATTTCTGTTAAAAATTATACTCAGAAAATAAAAAATAAAAAAAACAGGTTACTTAACTACAGCCATGTGTTTTGTACTAAAGTAAAACTTGAAATATCAAAATCTTAAAATGATTTTTATAACCCAGTATTTTTATAAACCAATTAATAGTTAATATTCACTCTATTTTAAATAAATATCTTCATTTTATAAAAATCTAATTTGTAATGCAACCTTCATATACAAAGGATGTTATATCTTTTCTTTAGTTGTGTGAGGAATTTTTTATTTATTTTTTCATATAGCAATCTCGTTTGTCGATTCAACTTTGAATGCTTTATGGAAACAAAGAATCCATACGAAACTATTAATAGATAATAAACCATGTGTTAAAATATATTCATCGGAGTTCATGAGGAGGAACTGCTAATTCGTTGTCTTCTATCAATAGGAACAGTGAATATCTTAATTTTATAAATTTACTAATAAATTAATAAATTAATTTATTAATTTATTAATTAAATAAATTTAATATAAATTAATTAAATAAATAATTAGTAGCAATCAGGAGCAACTGCTTTGCGTTTCTTATTACGTATTTCTTAATACGTTTCTTATTTGTTTAATCTTATTCATTACGTTTCTTATTTGTTTTTAAGCAGAAGGTGTTGTCTTACATCCTGTATGTCTTGGGGTTTATTGGATTTGTAATTTATTTCGGATTTGCAATGAGCGATGAGTTCGGCGAAACTCCTTCTTGTGAAATAAGTAGTCCGAATAAAGGTAATGTATTTATTGAAACAAATTATTGGTACAATGTATTAGTTAGTCTTATTAAAATGAACCTTTATAAATTTCAATAATAATATATATATTAAAATATATGATAACTAATGAAGACGTGAACACGATGCCCTGTTTATCATATTTCGCTTCGTTGTATCAACATCCTTAGGTTTAATCAAGATAATTAATCGTTTTGATCGTTTTGATGGCAAATATAATATTTTTACGGAAGTGACGTTAATTTAAATCTAAATATACATAATTCGAATATTATTCTGGTATAAAAATGATATCGGTCATTTTCAAGGCATGAAACATTTACAGTGCATAATCAAAAGAAATTTCTAGAATGCCGTTTACACTTGTTTTTATACACCACTTATCTCGAGTGTAAAATGCGTGAAACAAATGTTTCATCCACAAATTATGTATATACGTGTTGAAAGTATCAATGTAATTTTTGAACCACTTTTTGGGATTCTTGTTTCTGTCGGATTCATAATTATTTTAAAATAGGCAGATAGATAATCAAGTTTTATTTTGCAATTTATTTAAAAGTGTTTTCGGGTTACTGTCCTTTACTCTCCGGTGTCATTTGAATACACTTAAACAGATTGTGTTAAATAAAAATATCTTTTATTCCGGTTATCAAACCGATAACCGGAATAAAAGACAATAATTTTATTTTATTAGCCCCTAAAATAAATAGATTAAAAAATCACACGCCTCTTTATTTCCAAATTTATTACATTTTAAAATGAATTAAATAAATTATAGTTTCAAAGATTTTGTTTATCTTTAATAAAAATGCATAGCTTAAAATACAAAACGATAGTTACATTACATTTCAAATTACCGGTTTTTATAAAAATTAATAAAATACAATAATTTTATTTACAAATCAACAAGCGTTTCGAGTATTTTCTAAACAAAATCAGAAATTATTAAAAAATAATAAAAAAATTAAATTATTAATTAATAATTTAATTAATAATTATTTAGAAAATTATTTAGATAATTAATTTAGATAATTATTCATAATTATTAATTATGAATTAATTAAATTATTAATAATTATTTTTTTATTCTAAAAATTATTATTTTCTAAAAGAAATTATGTTACACATTTTCTAAAAGTATTTACACGTTTTCTAAAAGTATTTTCTAAAAATATCAGGCAAATATTATGTTAGTGTTTGTGAGTGAGGTCACTGTGACATATTCTATAAGATATTATGTTACTCATTATACTAATTATACCTAAATTAAAAACAACTTAGTTTTTGTAATAGCCGGTAATTAGTAATTAAAAGTAATTATCATTTTTTATTTTAAGTGCAGAAATGTTTTTACTTTGTATTAAATATCTTCATTAGATTAGCCTCTTAAAAATGCATAGATTAAAAAGTACCATACTTTATTTCCAAATTTATTACATTCAAAAATGAATTAAATAAATTATAGTTTCAAAGATTTTTTTATTTTTAATAAAATTGTATACATAAGGCCAATTTCGTACTTAAGGCAATGTAGACTTTATATCTATAGTGATATCATCCGGTTTGATAAACTATAAAACATTTCCACTTAAGCGTCTTTTAAATGACCCCGGAATTATTATTGAATTATTATTGTCGATTAATTAAAATGAAATATGGCCATTTATGCAGATGATATTAATGGAAGTTGTTACATTGCTTATATGCTATCGACTGTGCTATCCAGTACTGCTCTGATTTTTGCGTTTGGCAGTATTCCCGATATCTGACTTCAGAATTACATATATTGTGGTCATGGTGTTCAATCATATGATTTGCTGCTCCATCCCTATACGATTAGCTTTTAAATCGGATATTCTATTATTTAACCGAATATTCATTTGTTGCCCAGTTTCGTCAGCGTACTGCAGCGAGCAAGATCTACACGTGCTAAATCTACACTAGTTGTTTAGCTTTGCAGGTTGCCATTCACCGAATATAAATTGAGTTTTGTCCTGATGGTAGCAGTCAACTGTGGAGCTGGCAAAATGAGAACTGTTTATCATATTCTCACAACATGTCCTTTGCGGTCCATATAACCATAACTTGATCCGTGATCCGGCTTAATTAAATTGGGATTGTACGACATCATAGTTCGTATATTATGCATATTTCATTTTCTTATTGAATAGTTGATGTCACTGCTCAATCTTAATAGCGCTGGATGAAAATTCAAGACAATATTTGTGCGCTAATTCTTTATAATTGTTGTGCAGATGATCTCTCCTAGGCAGTAGGTTTACCCGTTTCATTATTTAAACTTTTCAGAATTGTCTATTGATTTGTTTAGGAATGTAACCACGTTCTTGAAACTCTATCGTGAGTAAACTTAGCTGCCTGATAAAATCATAAGCATAATTACGATTAGAAGCATAATTCATAAGCATAATTAAGCATAATTCATAAGCATAAAATCATAAGCATAATTACGATTTGGTACAATTTATATGAAACTTGAGAAAGACTCAAGTTTGATATAAATTGTTCCAAATAATACTCTCCGTCTTGATGTCTTGATAGTGGTTTCACATCATCAAGACATTATAGACGCATAACGCATGCAAAGCGAATGGCGTAAAAGCTTATTGTAAATAAATTGTTGGTACATATTTGCTACGACAACCCGGCATGTGTTGGGTCACTAAGTCTACATATGGCTGTCTCAATACTTTGTCTATAATATGTGTTTTTAATTGTGAAGAAATTCGACTTTAATATAAGCTCAAACTGATCACAAGTATTTTGTATTTTATTTGTATATAATAAAAAATACGTTATCTGACCTGATTTGTTCTACTGAAAAGTTATTATTGACCTGTGCACATTGTTCCCCGGTAATATAACCTCGATATAAAATTAATGAAATTATAACCATAATTTCAGTGTCAGAAACACTGAAATTATGTATTCTTGATACGACATAATTATTTTTCTGCTAATTCTGATTAATTTTTTATTTTTCTACATCAACAAAATATTATTAAAAATAAATTGAAACTATTAAGATAAAAATTTTATGGATAATAAGCAATATGTATTTTGTTTTAATAGTTGATAATGATCCATTATTGACAAATAATTATTGGAGCTGGATCAAAGGAAAGAAGAAATTATTATTGATATTTCGCTAATTTCTGTTATATGAAGATACTTTTTCTGAAGATGCTAACAGAAGTTAGCGAAATATCAAAAAAATCATCTATTCTTTGATCCAGCTCTAATAATTATTAATATACTTTGTATTAGAATAAGGTACACTAAATTATCAAATTTCATCAGAAATTTAAAACATTAAATACGTCATTTTTTTATTTTATTTATCATTATTATTATCTGATTTGTTCTACCGACAAGTTTATATTGACCTGTGTACTTTTTTTATAAATTATTTATTAAATTTTATTATTTATAATTAGTAGAAATCAACAAAATATTATTAAAATATTAAATTTACCGTTTATTAATCCAACTGAGCGTTGCCATTCAACTCGGTAACGCTAGTTGCGTTCTGGGCACGATTGAGAGGACGAGCGATAGACAAGACTTAGACACAATTTATTATTTGTAATTTTTGTTTCTTTTAATTAAAATTTATAAATCCACAAATTTTAACAACTTTTATTAAATTATATCGTTATCAAATTAGATCAGACTCAGGCATCTGATCTGATAGTGTTATTTATTATTTAATTCATAAAAATTAACTTATTTTAAATTTCAATTTTTTATTTTAACTTTATATAAATGTAAATAGTATAAAATCTAATATAATTATTTATTATTTATAATTATTTATCTTTATTTTTGATTTAAATATAATAGTATAAAATGCGTAGACTCAGTTATCTGATTTGTTCTACTTACAAGTTTATATTGACCTGTGTACTTTTTTTATAAATTATTTATTAAATTTTATTATTTATAATTATTAGAAATCAACAAAATATTATTAAAATATTAAATTTACCGTTTATAAATCCAACTGAGCGTTGCCATTCAACGCGGTAACGCTAGTTGCATTCTGGGCACGATTGAGGGGACGAGCGATAGACAAGACTTAGACACAATTTATTGTTTGTAATTTTTTTTAATTAAAATTTATTAATCCACAAATTTTAACTTTTATTAAATTATATCGTTATCAAATTAGATCAGACTCAGGCATCTGATCTGATAGTGTTATTATTTAATTCATAAAAATTAACTTCTGATAAAGTTCGTTATCACGAGAACCGTAAAGATTCAAAATATTGTGAAAGAGTTGAAACGGTCGATCAGGGAAGATTCATACCCCTAATTTTCTCCTCTTCTGGTGGGATCGGTAACAAAGCAATTTCAACTATCAAGACGATAGCATCCGCAACAACACGACGGTCCTCAGATTGCTATGCAGACATAATCTCTCGCTTGCATTCCAAAATATCAATTGCGATTGCTCGCTCAGCATCAGCAAGCCTGCGATTGCCGAGATCAACCAGCCACTCGCCGATATATATCAAGCCGACATCGGACGCTTGATTGGAGGCATAAGGTGGTCATTAAGATGAAACTACAACAATTAAATTAAGGATTGGTACGTTTGAACTGAAGGCCCATTTGCGGGAACCAATTTTGTACAATTTAAATTATTAAGAATAATAATTAATAATTATTATTATTAATTAATAGTTTTTTTTAGAAGAGAAAAATTTATTTATAAAACTAAAACAAATAAAGTTAGATCGATAATTAGCTGCTCTCGTCAGCCTCACTGATAGCTACAACGTTGTTTCGGGTTTTGTTATTTCGGGTTTTTCGGGTTTTAATTATAATTATTAATTGAAAATAATAATTTGATATTAATATTTCTAAAATTATGATTGTTTGAGAATGGTCATAATATATAGCAGATCCCGTATAAAATATTTGGGCTTTTAATGATTTCAACTATAAACTCTTCAAACATAAATCAATATAATTGTATTATATACGTGAGGGCTAATGTGTTTTGCGATTAACAAAAAATGTTTTCTAATTAGCAAAATTGTAAAAATTATTTTCAAATGAAATCTAGTAAAACTCATTTGAACTTTATTGGTAATTCAATAAAGTTGAATTAATAATTCAATTTTTTAATATTATATTATTCTATTTTGTTAGTAAATTTTGTAACAAATGAATTAGTAAACTGTATTATTGTATATTTTAGAGCTGATGTGGCTAGTGATAATTGTCGTATTTGCGCTTCTGATACTCTTTTGTAAAAGAATATATTCAGATAAAATGAAAGTATCCGATAAACTACGTATTTCATTGCTGAATAACAACCTTTATAGTTTGTTTAGGAAATGGTCTCGAACGTAAGTCAAACATTATAATGCATTTTATTAATGGAGTATTTTAGCGGATTGGTAATACTCGGTATCACTGCTGCAATTATAGCGATCCTTGTTAATAGCCCAAATGTCATCATTATTCGTCCAATATGTTTTATCATTTTGTTACTTTCCATTATATTTATAACTTCGGAACATCCCGAATACGTGAGTCATTATATAATATGTTTTGTTCTAATAATTTCTTAAATATGATATAAGCAAAACTTAGTTCCTGATTAAAGCAGGAATTTATCAGGAATTAAAATTATAGGTTACATCATGTAGATTATAATTATGCACTATCGAGCAAATTATATATTATTTTTATAAATTTAATAAACCAATAAAATCGTTTATTCCAAAAATAAACATTTTATTAATATATTTATTTTTAATGTAATTAAAAATTATAGATTGAAATTTGGAGTCTATTATCGTTTGGAGTTTATTAACTCCAAATGTCGCACCTTCTATCCATTGTGCATAACGCAGGGAAACATGTTGTTTTTACTTAACTATATAAGTATCTTGAGAGTACTTACTATTACCCCAATATTCCAGTAAGATGTTTATAAAATGATCTATCACGTGCGATAATTATTTATAATGATTAATAATCAAAAATAATTACTAACTATTTTTAATAAATATAATTTAAATTATATAATTTTGCCTATAATTTTGTTCTAACGAGCAAATTAAATAATAACTGCTTTTCTAAAAAGATATTTTTTATTTAAAAAATGATCTTTAATTATCATTTTGTTCTGAAAGTATTATTTTTTCTAAATAATATTTTTAATTTTATGTTTTGTTCGTTGAATCAGGTGCTGTGGCAAATGGTGTTTTCTGGTCTTTTGACTCAATTCTTCCTTGGATATATTGTACTCCGAACAGATCGTGGAAAATCAGTTGTTGAATATATTAGCGGAAAAATTGCATCGTTCATAAAACATTCTGAAAGTGGAGCTAATTTTGTATTCGGTTCTATGAACGAACAAAAATCAGTTGCGCTAATTGTAGGTATTGACATTTCTTTATTAAAAAAATATTTCTTTATAAATTCAAATTTTTTAATTCTAATTTGTAAATTTATTTTTTAATTCTAATTTGTATATTAATTTTAAAACTCTAATTTTTAAATTCTTATTTTTAAATTCTGATTTTCTTAAATTCTAACTTTTAATTTCTAATATTTTTTATTCTAATTATCTAATTTCCATTTTTTTAATTCTAATTTTTAAATTCTAATTTGTATATTCATTTTTTAATTCTAATTTGTAAATTCAATTTTTTAATACTAATTTGTATGTTCATTTTTAAATTTTAATTTGTAAATTAATTTTTTAATTCTAATTTGTATATTCATTTATAAATTCTAATTTGTAAATTCTAATTTTTCAATTCTAATTTGTAAATTCAATTTTTCAATTCTAATTTGTAAATTCAATTTTTAAATCTAATTTGTAAATTCAATTTTTTAATTCTAATTTGTAAATTCAATTTTTAAATCTAATTTGTAAATTCAATTTTTAAATCTAATTTTATAGCTTCTAATGTTTTAAATTCAAATTTTATAGCTTCTAATTTTTTAAATTCAAATTTGTATATTCATTTTTAAATTCTAATTTGTAAATTCATTTTTTAAATCTAATTTGTAAATTCAATTTTTAAATCTAATTTTATAGCTTCTAATGTTTTAAATTCAAATTTTATAGCTTCTAATTTTTTAAATTCAAATTTGTATATTCATTTTTAAATTCTAATTTGTAAATTCATTTTTTAATTCTAATTTGTAAATACATTTTTATTCTAACTTGTATATTCATTTTTTAATTCTAATTTGTATATTTATTTTTCAATTCTAATTTGTAAATTTAATTTTTAATTCTAATTTGTAAATTCAATTTTTATTCTAATTATCTAATTTCTAATTTTTTAAATTCTAATTTTATAGTTTCTAATTTTTTAAATTCTAATTTTTAAATTCTAATTTATAAATTCTGATTTTCTTAAATTCTAACTTTTAATTTCTAATTTTTTTATTCTAATTATCTAATTTCCCTTTTTTAAATTATAATTTTTAAATTCAAATTTGTATATTCATTTTTTAATTCTAATTTGTAAATTCAATTTTTATTCTAATTATCTAATTTCTAATTTTTAAATTCTAATTTATAAATTCTGATTTTCTTAAATTCTAACTTTTAATTTCTAATTTTTTTATTCTAATTATCTAATTTCCCTTTTTTAAATTATAATTTTTAAATTCAAATTTGTATATTCATTTTTTAATTCTAATTTGTAAATTCAATTTTTATTCTAATTATCTAATTTCTAATTTTTTAAATTCTAATTTTATAGTTTCTAATTTTTTAAATTCTAATTTTTAAATTCTAATTTATAAATTCTGATTTTCTTAAATTCTAACTTTTAATTTCTAATTTTTTTTATTCTAATTATCTAATTTCCCTTTTTTAAATTATAATTTTTAAATTCAAATTTGTATATTCATTTTTTAATTCTAATTTGTAAATTCAATTTTTATTCTAATTATCTAATTTCTAATTTTTTAAATTCTAATTTTATAGTTTCTAATTTTTTAAATTCTAATTTTTAAATTCTAATTTATAAATTCTGATTTTCTTAAATTCTAACTTTTAATTTCTAATTTTTTTATTCTAATTATCTAATTTCCCTTTTTTAAATTATAATTTTTAAATTCAAATTTGTATATTCATTTTTTAATTCTAATTTGTAAATTCAATTTTTATTCTAATTATCTAATTTCTAATTTTTTAAATTCTAATTTTATAGTTTCTAATTTTTTAAATTCTAATTTTTAAATTCTAATTTATAAATTCTGATTTTCTTAAATTCTAACTTTTAATTTCTAATTTTTTTATTCTAATTATCTAATTTCCCTTTTTTAAATTATAATTTTTAAATTCAAATTTGTATATTCATTTTTAAATTCTAATTTGTAAATTCAATTTTTATTCTAATTATCTAATTTCTAATTTTTTAAATTCTAATTTTATAGTTTCTAATTTTTTAAATTCTAATTTTTAAATTCTAATTTATAAATTCTGATTTTCTTAAATTCTAACTTTTAATTTCTAATTTTTTTATTCTAATTATCTAATTTCCCTTTTTTAAATTATAATTTTTAAATTCAAATTTGTATATTCATTTTTTAATTCTAATTTGTAAATTCAATTTTTATTCTAATTATCTAATTTCTAATTTTTTAAATTCTAATTTTATAGTTTCTAATTTTTTAAATTCTAATTTTTAAATTCTAATTTATAAATTCTGATTTTCTTAAATTCTAACTTTTAATTTCTAATTTTTTTATTCTAATTATCTAATTTCCCTTTTTTAAATTATAATTTTTAAATTCAAATTTGTATATTCATTTTTAAATTCTAATTTGTAAATTCAATTTTTATTCTAATTATCTAATTTCTAATTTTTTAAATTCTAATTTTATAGTTTCTAATTTTTTAAATTCTAATTTTTAAATTCTAATTTATAAATTCTGATTTTCTTAAATTCTAACTTTTAATTTCTAATTTTTTTATTCTAATTATCTAATTTCCCTTTTTTAAATTATAATTTTTAAATTCAAATTTGTATATTCATTTTTTAATTCTAATTTGTAAATTCAATTTTTATTCTAATTATCTAATTTCTAATTTTTTAAATTCTAATTTTATAGTTTCTAATTTTTTAAATTCTAATTTTTAAATTCTAATTTATAAATTCTGATTTTCTTAAATTCTAACTTTTAATTTCTAATTTTTTTATTCTAATTATCTAATTTCCCTTTTTTAAATTATAATTTTTAAATTCAAATTTGTATATTCATTTTTAAATTCTAATTTGTAAATTCAATTTTTATTCTAATTATCTAATTTCTAATTTTTTAAATTCTAATTTTATAGTTTCTAATTTTTTAAATTCTAATTTTTAAATTCTAATTTATAAATTCTGATTTTCTTAAATTCTAACTTTTAATTTCTAATTTTTTTATTCTAATTATCTAATTTCCCTTTTTTAAATTATAATTTTTAAATTCAAATTTGTATATTCATTTTTTAATTCTAATTTGTAAATTCAATTTTTATTCTAATTATCTAATTTCTAATTTTTTAAATTCTAATTTTATAGTTTCTAATTTTTTAAATTCTAATTTTTAAATTCTAATTTATAAATTCTGATTTTCTTAAATTCTAACTTTTAATTTCTAATTTTTTATTCTAATTATCTAATTTCCCTTTTTTAAATTATAATTTTTAAATTCAAATTTGTATATTCATTTTTAAATTCTAATTTGTAAATTCAATTTTTATTCTAATTATCTAATTTCTAATTTTTTAAATTCTAATTTTATAGTTTCTAATTTTTTAAATTCTAATTTTTAAATTCTAATTTATAAATTCTGATTTTCTTAAATTCTAACTTTTAATTTCTAATTTTTTTATTCTAATTATCTAATTTCCCTTTTTTAAATTATAATTTTTAAATTCAAATTTGTATATTCATTTTTTAATTCTAATTTGTAAATTCAATTTTTATTCTAATTATCTAATTTCTAATTTTTTAAATTCTAATTTTATAGTTTCTAATTTTTTAAATTCTAATTTTTAAATTCTAATTTATAAATTCTGATTTTCTTAAATTCTAACTTTTAATTTCTAATTTTTTTATTCTAATTATCTAATTTCCCTTTTTTAAATTATAATTTTTAAATTCAAATTTGTATATTCATTTTTTAATTCTAATTTGTAAATTCAATTTTTATTCTAATTATCTAATTTCTAATTTTTTAAATTCTAATTTTATAGTTTCTAATTTTTTAAATTCTAATTTTTAAATTCTAATTTATAAATTCTGATTTTCTTAAATTCTAACTTTTAATTTCTAATTTTTTTTATTCTAATTATCTAATTTCCCTTTTTTAAATTATAATTTTTAAATTCAAATTTGTATATTCATTTTTTAATTCTAATTTGTAAATTCAATTTTTATTCTAATTATCTAATTTCTAATTTTTTAAATTCTAATTTTATAGTTTCTAATTTTTTAAATTCTAATTTTTAAATTCTAATTTATAAATTCTGATTTTCTTAAATTCTAACTTTTAATTTCTAATTTTTTTATTCTAATTATCTAATTTCCCTTTTTTAAATTATAATTTTTAAATTCAAATTTGTATATTCATTTTTAAATTCTAATTTGTAAATTCAATTTTTATTCTAATTATCTAATTTCTAATTTTTTAAATTCTAATTTTATAGTTTCTAATTTTTTAAATTCTAATTTTTAAATTCTAATTTATAAATTCTGATTTTCTTAAATTCTAACTTTTAATTTCTAATTTTTTTATTCTAATTATCTAATTTCCCTTTTTTAAATTATAATTTTTAAATTCAAATTTGTATATTCATTTTTTAATTCTAATTTGTAAATTCAATTTTTATTCTAATTATCTAATTTCTAATTTTTTAAATTCTAATTTTATAGTTTCTAATTTTTTAAATTCTAATTTTTAAATTCTAATTTATAAATTCTGATTTTCTTAAATTCTAACTTTTAATTTCTAATTTTTTTATTCTAATTATCTAATTTCCCTTTTTTAAATTATAATTTTTAAATTCAAATTTGTATATTCATTTTTAAATTCTAATTTGTAAATTCAATTTTTATTCTAATTATCTAATTTCTAATTTTTTAAATTCTAATTTTATAGTTTCTAATTTTTTAAATTCTAATTTTTAAATTCTAATTTATAAATTCTGATTTTCTTAAATTCTAACTTTTAATTTCTAATTTTTTTATTCTAATTATCTAATTTCCCTTTTTTAAATTATAATTTTTAAATTCAAATTTGTATATTCATTTTTTAATTCTAATTTGTAAATTCAATTTTTATTCTAATTATCTAATTTCTAATTTTTTAAATTCTAATTTTATAGTTTCTAATTTTTTAAATTCTAATTTTTAAATTCTAATTTATAAATTCTGATTTTCTTAAATTCTAACTTTTAATTTCTAATTTTTTTATTCTAATTATCTAATTTCCCTTTTTTAAATTATAATTTTTAAATTCAAATTTGTATATTCATTTTTTAATTCTAATTTGTAAATTCAATTTTTATTCTAATTATCTAATTTCTAATTTTTTAAATTCTAATTTTATAGTTTCTAATTTTTTAAATTCTAATTTTTAAATTCTAATTTATAAATTCTGATTTTCTTAAATTCTAACTTTTAATTTCTAATTTTTTTATTCTAATTATCTAATTTCCCTTTTTTAAATTATAATTTTTAAATTCAAATTTGTATATTCATTTTTTAATTCTAATTTGTAAATTCAATTTTTATTCTAATTATCTAATTTCTAATTTTTTAAATTCTAATTTTATAGTTTCTAATTTTTTAAATTCTAATTTTTAAAT